>CM059836.1:23138647-23208647 GCA_030444775.1 Atalantia buxifolia | reverse complement strand
AGTTTGCCTCCTTGTCCCAGGTTGGACATTCATACTTAAAATGGCCAAGCTTGTGGCACTTATAACACTCAATTGTGGCTTTATCGACGGCTCGACCCCCTCTTCCTCTACCTCTTCCTCTGAAATTGCTTCTTCCACGACCTCTTCCTCCAGTTCTTTCATCAACAGTCACTTTTAGAGCTTGTTCCTCTCCATTACTCCTGTAGAGTTTTTGTTCATGTACAATGAGTGAACTTTGCAGTTCATCAATGGTTAGTACATCAACATCCTTAGATTCCTCGATCGAGCAAACTATATAGTTAAATTTGTCGGTTAAAGATCTGAGAATCTTTTCCACAATCGTAACATCTTTCATTTGCTCTCCATATGCCCTCATTTTGCTAGCAACTGACATAACTTGAGCAAAATAATCAATAATGCTTTCACCTATCTTCATCTCCAGAGTTTCAAAATCCTTCCTTAGTGCTTGAAGAATCGAGCGCTTCACCCTAGCATTGCCTTCGTATTTCTTTTTCATTGAGTCCCATATCTTCTTTGAGGTGTCCTTTTCTAATATAGTCTCCAGAATGGTTCTGTCAATTGCTTGGAAAAGGTAATTTTTCACCTTTAGGTCTTTCAGCTTCAGCTCCTCAAGCCTTTTCTGCTATGCCTCTGTCACAGCTGCTCCGGCCTCTGGCTCTGTGTAGCCTGTCTCGACCAGGCTCCAATACTCTTTGCTTCTCAAGAAATTTTCCATTAGTATGCTCCAATGGTCATAGTGACCATCAAAGCGTGGTATTGCAGGTTGGACGAAATTTCCTTCACTTGTCATTCTTCTCAAGAAATTTTGAGTTTGCAAGTCACTCAAAAGCTGCGGCTTTTTTCTTTTCAGACCCAGTGGTGGCTCTGATACCAGTTTGTGAAGACTATTTGATCAACAATATAAGCAGAAGATCAAGAACACAAACTAACTGAGGGAATGACTACTTTTTATTAACAATAACTTTGGCTTAAATAGCCATTCAATACACAATTGTAACAGAAACGAGAAAGCAGCTCACTTTAGCGAGAATAAAGCCAAGTGGTAACAAGAACTTGGAACAATTCAAAATACAATCCCTAAAGTCTAGGACTTTATGATAAACCAGAATATTATTCTAAATCAACTAAAATAAACTCCTTCACTAGCGGACTGGATTCAATCCAAATTATGAATGTCTCAAGTTCACAACACCCATTACCTTATAGTTATGTAGATGTATTCTATTTTAGAGTAACTCCAATATAATCAAATCTTAATAATAATATTATGTTTAATGTTCGTGTACATAATATTAATTAATTTTATAATTAATTATTAAAATTTTTGAAATCAAATCAATAGATGACACTTAACAGTCTATAAATCCTTAGAAAATTTCAGGTCCTTCCAATTAGAGTGGAATTGGCTTCAAAATGGGATTATTTAAATTTGGTAATTAAAAAGGAAAATCTTTAGGAAAGGAACCCACGGCTAACATGGGTCCCGCTAAAATCCATTCAATCTACGTGGCGAGCCCAGCAAAACCCTAAGATCATGATGACATGGCAGGAGCCATGATTGGTACGTAATCCAGTCATGTTTACGAAAATAGTAAATAATAACCTAATTCTGCTAAAAACATAAAAAATTAAATAATAAAAATAACCGTCTCTCTCTTTCTTGTTCTCCTCTCCTTCTGTGTAGGGTTTTGTGTGATTTGGTGAATGGTGGGGGACCAATTATTACTACGAAATTTGAAGTTTTTGAGGCATCTCTACTTCAGTTTTATGAAAAGGTAAGTACCCACTTCGTCAATTGCTAGGGTTTCATGTTGATTTTGACTTAGCGTTCCTATTTGTTTTTTACTTTCGTAGCCGATAAAAGGTTTGAACTTTATTTGATTAGTTGTGTGTTTTGGGCTTTTTTTTTCAGCTTTTTTTTGGATATTTTGATTTTTTTTTCTTTTCCGTTGTTTGGTTGCTGGGAAAATTCAGGGCTTGGAAATTGGAATGGAAAGGATTTTTTTTTTTTTTAGCATACAGTTAGCCAAATAGTCAGTTTCATTAGGCTCAAACAATTTGATCAAGTGTTTTCTTGGGACATGTCTATTGAGATAAGCAAATTTGAGATTTGTCTAAAATTTGAAAATTTTCGCTTAGTTTTAGCACAGAGTGGGATTGGTTTAACTTCGGTTCTGCTGCGTGCAATGTAAAGTGTTCCAGTTCATGTTTTCTTTTCCTTTCCTTTCCTTATTTCTCTTTCGATAAATCCCAGTTTATGGTACTAGAAATCGTTTGCTTTGTTCTTTCTCTTTTTCCATTGATTTAGTACAGTTTCTTATATTCAGTTTGACTTCAGCAGGTCATGGCGGGGGACAAGATTATAGCGATTTGTCAGTTGGGTGGTGAATTTGAGACTGACAAGGATGGTTCATTGTTATATAAGGGTGGTGATGCGCATGCCATTGATGTTGATGAGCAAATGAAGTTCAATGATTTTAAGACAGAAGTAGCTGAGATGTTTAACTGTAGTTTTAATGCGATCTCGCTCAAGTACTTCCTCCCAGGTAACAAGAAAACTCTCATAACAATATCCAATGATAAGGACCTGCAGCGGATGATTAAATTTAATGGGGATTCTGTCACTACCGATGTATTTGTCATACTGGAAGAAATTGTAGAGCCTGATGTCTCGAACATGCCTGCCAGTAGGTAGTTTTCTCTATGTCTAAGCTGACATTTTGATTCATGCTTGGATCAGTTGCTATAAGTCTGGTAATCCTTGATTTTGCAGATCGAGTAGAACAACTCTGTCAGAATCAGTGCCTCCGGTTGATGTTGTTGACGACATGGTCGATGGTAACATCATCCCACTTGGTGCATCTCTGGATGACGTAGTTGATACCAACCATATTGATATGAACATTGATGACACACAGATCGATCTCCCAGATGAAATATCGCCCATTCTTCCTCTTGCTGGTTCCAGTGATGAGAAGCATGTTAAAACTGCTCAGCAGTGGCAGAATACTATCACAGGTGTAGGCCAACGTTTCAGCAGCGTTCATGAGTTCCGTGAACTGCTACGCAAATATGCCATTGCACATCAATTTGCTTTCAAGTATAAAAAGAATGATAGTCATCGTGTGACTGTTAAATGCAAAGCAGAAGGTTGTCCTTGGAGAATTCATGCATCGAGACTGTCAACTACTCAACTAATTTGTATCAAGAAGATGAATCCAACACATACATGTGAAGGGGCTGTTGTGACTAATGGGAATCAGGCAACTAGGAGTTGGGTGGCTAGTATTATTAAGGAGAAGCTAAAAGTTTTCCCTAACTACAAGCCCAAAGATATTGTCAATGATATCAAACAGGAATATGGGATCCAACTAAACTACTTTCAAGCCTGGCGTGGGAAAGAAATAGCGAAGGAGCAGCTTCAAGGCTCATACAAAGAGGCATATAATCAGCTACCCCTTTTCTGTGAGAGGATAATGGAGACCAATCCTGGTAGTCTTGCAACTTTCACCACTAAGGAGGACTCAAGTTTCCATCGTCTCTTTGTCTCATTCCATGCATCATTGTACGGCTTTATTCAAGGTTGCCGGCCTCTCCTTTTCCTGGATAGCATACCTTTAAAGTCAAAATATCAAGGTACTTTGTTGGCTGCAACAGCTGCAGATGGGGATGATGGAGTGTTTCCTGTTGCTTTTGCTGTAGTAGATGGAGAAACTAATGATGACTGGCATTGGTTTTTGTTGCAATTGAAGTCTGCATTATCAACAGCAACTTGTCCCATAACATTTGTGGCGGACAAACAGAAAGGTCTGAGAGAGTCTCTAGCTGAGATATTTAAGGGTTCATTCCATGGTTATTGCCTACGATACTTGACTGAACAACTTGTAAGAGACTTGAAGGGGCAGTTTTCTCATGAAGTGAAGCGACTCATGATTGAGGATTTTTATGCTGCTGCATATGCTCCAAAACCTGAAGAATTCGAAAGGAGCATTGAAAGCATCAAAAGTATTTCTTTGGAAGCTTACAATTGGATCCTACAGAGTGAGTACCAGAATTGGGCAAATGCATTCTTTCAGGGTGCAAGATATAACCATATGACGTCAAATTTTGGAGAGCTGTTCTACAGCTGGGCGTCAGATGCCAATGAATTGCCAATAACACAGATGGTTGATGTGATACGGGGTAAGATTATGGAGTTAATTTATGCAAGGCGAGAAGATTCCAACCAGTGGCTGACAAGATTAACACCGTCCATGGAAGAAAAGCTAGAAAAGGAGAGCTTGAAGGTCCGTTCCCTGCAAGTGCTATTGTCAGCTGGGAGAACATTTGAGGTTCGTGGTGACTCTATTGAAGTGGTTGATATTGATCACTGGGATTGTAGCTGCAAAGGGTGGCAACTTACTGGTTTACCATGCTGCCATGCTATTGCTGTCCTTAGCTGTATTGGGTGTAGCCCATATGATTATTGTTCTAGATACTTTATGACTGAGAGCTACAGATCAACATATTCAGAGTCAATAAATCCTATTCCAGATTTTGATAGGCCTGTGATGAAAGATTCTTCTCAGCTTGCAGTTACTGTAACCCCTCCCCCCACTCGCCGTCCACCTGGCCGACCTACTACCAAGAAAATTGGTACCCAAGATGTGATGAAGCGTCAACTCCAGTGCAGCAAATGCAAGGGTCTGGGACATAATAAATCCACATGCAAAGAGACCTTGTAGAGTGTCAGACACTGAATATTTATGTAAGATTCGTGCTGATACCTCTGGTTTACGATAGTTTACGTTAGCATGTAAAATAATCAGTAGTTGTATAGATGAATCTGTCATAACATGTGTATAGGAGGAACTAATGTACTAGCTGGTATGGCTTCCTGATGCATCTCTTACGTTTAGGACCTGACATTCCGATTGACTTGTCAATATGTTGATAGATGAACCAAACTGCGAGTCTATGCCTTCCTAGTCACTGATTTTTCGATAACCTGCATGATTGGATAGCTGAAAAGCCTGAAATGATAAAATTTCACACCCGAAAACATTTTAGGGGACTCAATTAGATGCAGTGAGACTGCTTTATTTTCCTGTTTCTGCTTTGGCTTTCAAATTTTGTTTGCTGTTTTTTTTTTTTTTTGGGCTAATTGATTTTTGTATAATAGGGGAAATATTTGCATCAAAGGGCCATCGGGGTTATGGCAATCTGTACAATCTAACAACCGTTTTGAAGGAATTGCAAGACTTGTGAAAACGTGTACTTGTACTGTCAAAACTCAGAAATAACAGTAAGTAGTAGTTAGGATAGAGTTAGTGGTAGGGTAGTTCTTTTATCTGTTATTCTTTTTTGAATCCACATATTTAATTCTGCTTTTCTGGTTGTTTGGTGGCAAAATGTGAAAGCATGTTTTAGCAGTATCCTGAACATTTCTTTTTTGGTTTCAAATTATTTTGGCTTCTCTGGAAACTCATAAATTTTTGAGAGTAGATGCTGAGGTGGGGGTGCTCATGGGCTCATTCCTCATAGATAGATTTGAACAGTTAATAAAGTTTACAAATGCAAAGCGCATCATGTTGTTTGGGCGCGTCCATTTAGTAACATTTTGTCACACACCACATGAAATTTATCAATCACAATGGTGCAAGAATTTTTTGAACGGATTCATCAAGAATCAATATTGATGTCAATGGGAATAAAAAATGTATTTCAATGAAAAAGAGAATTGTCTATTTTATTTTCAAAATAGAAAAGGAAAATTTTGCTTTGAATTCATTAAATAAACGGATTAGTTTAACTATTTAATTGTTATAATATATAATACAAATAGGCATATTAATTCGTAAAAAAAAAATACACTATTAAAGTCTAATGCAAAACATAAATCACAACAAATAAATCACAACAACTCAAAACATATTTAGTTAAAGCATCAACTGCTTAATTACAAATTCTTATAACACGACGAATCTAAAAAATATGCTCGGCTTAAGCAATATTGAATATCAAAAATATGTCAAAACAACTCAATACAAGTACTTGTACGGCCTAAGACAAACTGAAAAGATCGCACGGTAGATCCGACTAGATGATCAATGCTTAACTCGATGAATTAACGTGGTGTTTGGTTGGAAGGAGAGAAAGGGATAAAGGAAAGTAATTTAAATTTATTTCTTATTTTCTTTGTTTGATTTGCCATAATTTATAAGAATTTAATTTCCATAAGAATTTAATATACATCATAATGTGGAATTTAGATTCTATACTACAGAGTGATGAATTTGAATTCCTCCCCTAGTGAAAGTCAAAATATCCAAAATTATCCCTTCAATCTTTTATTAACTTATTTAATATTATCAAATAATTATTATTTACAATTTTATTTTATCAATTTAATATTGTAGATAATTAATTTTGTATTAGTAAAAGTGAAAGCAATGATTTAAATAAAATAGAAATACAAATTTAACAATCACCGGACCGCCGTCATTACCACCGCCTCTCACCGCCCATGCGGTTGGAGTCGCCGGCCGACGATCAACGTCGTTATACCGTCATACAAGTGAAAAAATGAAGTTATCTTCCTCAAATCTAGTTAAAAGAAATTTGAAAATTTTCTAACTATCTCAGATACGGACAAAAATCAAGTATTTCGGCCAAATAAGTTGTTTCAATCTATAGATAGTCAAGTTTTGATCATTTTCATATAATTCTCGAGTTGAAACGATATGGTATAGTGGTGCCTGGCGGTGAGTCACGGCGGCTCCAATGGCGGGGGCGGCAACTCTATTTTTTTTTGTTCAAATAAAAGTTTAAAATTATAAATATTAATTAAGAAATTATTTGTATTATGTCATAATTTATTAAGCAAATAAATAAATTTAATTTAATTTAAAATAAAATTATGTTAATAAACTTTTTGAATAGAGTTTAATTATAATATAATTATATTACTTAAAATAATTTTTATTAGTTTATTTATGTAGTGATTAAATAAATTTATTATTTAATATTTTGAATTATATTTATGGTAAGTATTGAAAATTCAATGCTAACGGGTGAAATTGTTCAAATAAAAGTTAAGACATTTTCTTTCTTTGTATAATTTTGTAACAAATCAAACATTAGAAAAGAATTTCAATATACTCTCCTCTCATTTCTTCCACTTTCCTCTCTTTTCATTTCCTTACACTTCTTCAAATCAAACACTACCTAAGTATGAGACACTATCATTTTACCAGTTACCACCTAATTTTTCCTAACATATTACTTTACTATCAAATTTTTATGTAAATCACATTTTCTCACCTAATGTTTTAGTGTTTATTATTTTATCACTAACCTCATTAAAAAAGTACTAATGTCACAATTATATTTTAAGAATTTTAGAACATTAAATAAAATTTATTATGAAATTTTATATTTTTATCAATTGCTTATATTAGATAAAAAGACATTATCTCTTCGTAAATGATTAATTTTAGAGCAGGGCTAGCGTCGCCCCCTGGGGGCGACTGACGAAGTCGCTACTTCTAAGGGAAACACGTGTTCCTTGTGTTTTTTTGTGCTTTATTAAATGCTTTTGTTATTATTTTAGGTTTTATGGATTATCAATCATAGTCCTTGTAACAATTATAATTTTATTTTTATCTGCATAATTATGATGAAAAAAGTTTTTTGTCTTGACAATAGTCTTTATTTTTTTATGTTTAATTATTATATTATCATTTCTTTCAAATTTTTTGAAAAATAATTGCTATTTACTTTTCAACTAGTTTTGAAAAAATAATTCAAAAAATAACAAGTTCTTGGACTAGTTTTGAAAAAATAATATTTATGTAAGAACTTAAATCGACTGCAACATTTGCTTAACACGACAATAACAACTTTACATAATATTTTTCACTCCAAATTTTATTTTTCTGAGATAAAATTTAAAAATAAAACACTAATACACCAATATTATTTTTCAATTTCTTATTTTAACCCCCTTCTTTTGTTATGATATTTACAAATAGAGCAGTGCTAGCGTTAGTCGCCCCCAAGCTTCGAATGGAGACATGTGTTCCTTGTGTTTTTTTGTGCTTTATTAAATACTTTTGTTATTGTTTTAATTTTTATGGACTATCAATCATAGTCTTTGTAACAATTATAATTTTATTTTTATCTGCATAATTTTGATGAAAAAAGTCTTTTGTCCTGACAATACTCTTTATTTTTTATGCTTAATTATTATATTATCATTTCCCCCAAACCCTAAATTATCGAACAAAAACCCTAAAACCCACCCCCCAAAAAAAGAGGGAAAAAAAAAATGAACCTTCAGGGACCGCAAACTGCTCCTCGTCCTCCTCTTCCACCGCCGTCACCTTCGCCAACAACAACCACCGGAGACTGCGGAAATTGTGGGGCCTACGTAGCCACATTCCTCTTCAACGTCCGCTTACGTGGCATCCACCGAAGGCTGTGCACGAAGTGCGTCCTCAAGCTCCACCCATCGTCGTTCTGCCCAGTCTGCTTCGCCTTCTACGACTCCAACCCGCCTCACCCTTCCAAGCGGCAAGCCTGCTCCCAGTGCTCTTCCTTCACCCACTCGCACTGCGCCACGTCACCACCCTCCCCCTATCTCTGCCACCTCTGCTCCCCCTCCTCCTCCTCCAAAACCCTAATGAACGACATGTTGTCCTCGTCCCTCAAGAGGATCGACGACAAGTCGGCCGCCATGGTTCTCTGCGCCGCGAAGATTGCGTCGTCGTCTATGGCGAAGGCCGTGACCGTGGCCAGGAACGAGGCGGAGAAGAAGGTCAGAGACGCTGCCTTGGCTAGGAAGAAAGCTCGTGAGGCCTTGGAACGCGTTGCCGTTTTGATTACTAAAAATAGCAATCAAAATAATAACAATAATAATAATAATAATAATTACAAAGACGGCGGCTCTGTTGTTCAGGCTTCTGGGTCTGAGAGTTTCTTCAATGCTGTTGCCAAGAAAGAAAGTTTATCTCAGGATTTCATTAACACTTCCCAGACTCCTAATAAAAATGTATAATTTCTTTTTCTTTTCAAAATTTTTGTTATAGATAGATAATAGGTTGAATTAGAATTTTTGTCCATTTTTTTTTTCAGTGATTTGTGTTGTGAATTTGTTATAGGGTCTGTTTGCGAACGGGGTGAAACCAGAGTGGAACGGAATCAATTAGTTGTAAAGTATAATTGGGTGAGTGAATGGTGGTTCCTAGGCATAGTTGCGGTGTTTATCAATTGTGCTTCCAAAATCAAGTAGAAGTACAGTGGCATATACACAAATATTCTGAGTGAAGACTTGGACTCTTTATCTAAATCTACATTTTATTGTTCTGTAGATTATGAGAAGAAGAGACAATTTATGTAATTCAGTTCTCTCTAATTGGGTTGAGTTCAGTGCCATGAGGCCAATTGTACTTTGGTCATGCTTTTTTTTTGTTTTTTGGGTACAAATACGGATACAACAGTTAATTTCTTTTTCCATTGTCCCTTTTTTCCTTCAATTGCGAGGATGAATATAGATATCTTTTTTTCCCCAATTGTGGGGATGAATGTAGTTATTGGTTTGCCATTAAAAAAAAATGCGATGTCTTGTTTTCTGTTATTAAGAAGAAAAGCTCATCACTATATAATCAGTGTTTGTAGCATTTCTGGTATATGTCCGTAATTCATGGTCGATGGAACATAATTTGAGTCAATGGCGTGGATTTGTTAAGAAACCCTCATTTTGGAACAATATTACTATAAGATGTTTTATATATGCTTTACTGTTCGGTGATGAATGATCTTACTTGCATTGTGATGTATAATGTCCATGTCTCGTATTAAGTTTGTTGTCTAGCTTCTTCTACCTTTCCAAGTTCATAGATCACACTTTAATGATTGGTTGTCAAGGTTGAGATTTGGATGCTGTATCTTGCATTGTCAAGCTTTGTCCTTTAATTTTTGGTGTCATAAGGCAAACTTTAAGTTCTTTTGATTACTTCTTCAAGTCTTCCATGAAGTCTATTCACTCTGTGTTTTCAGTAGTAAGGTTTGTTGATTTATGTCGTGACCTTCAGTTGAAGCTATTGAAATCATACAACGGTTTTGAACATTTTCTTAACAAATTGTTCATAATTCTGGCTTTTGTTGCTTTGTACTTTTTATTTTCTGTACAGATTTCTTCTCCACTAACTTCTTTTCACAGCAATAATCAAAACCATGAAATTTTATTACATCATATGCTGAAATGCAGCCTGTTTCTCTCTGTTTTCTGTGGTCTAAACATCTCCACCTGTTAGGATTTTTTATCATCAACCAGCCTCGTCGAGTCCCGCCTAGTTGACGTAGCTGTCGGGATTGATAACAAGATCCTCAGCGCCATGTCAAGGAAACATGCTCGGGTGTCGGGTGAACCCAGCAGCGCACCCTCTCGACAGAAGAAGAGTAATGTTGGTCCTACCAAGATCCTTGCTCCTGCTCTGCCCCGTCCTCCGAACCGAAAGAATGGCGGAGAAAAACCTCGCGAGAAGAGTTCTGAGGGCAGCGCTCCATCTACGGACCGGGCTTCACCGCCCCCACCCCGGGACCGGAGTGATCATTTGGCCACATACCAAAGGGAATACTTTAAATCAGTGGGGCCCAAGCTGGTTGAAGATGTTGAGAGCATGGATCTTAAGGAGCTGGGGGGCTCCCTCCAGAGGGTAGCTTTTAAACTTGCTACAGTGGCTTCCTACTATAAGCTCAAAACCGTGTGTCATGAGAGGAAGCAACAGGCGGAGATTCACGACCTGAAGAAAAAAGTTGAATTTGTTGACCGATCTAAGGAGAAGATGCTTGAGCTACGCAGGCAGGTCATGGACCTAGACAAGAAAGTTGCTCTTGCTGAGTCCAAGTCCTCCCAGCTTGAGAGTGAACTGGCGGAGCTGAAGTCTGATCTTGAGGCTACTCAAAGCGAGCGAGACACTCAGAAATCGGCGTACGAAGAACAAATCAAGTCCTTGGAAACACTGATAGCTGAGTTAAAGGGTAAATCCGTCGATGTAGATGACCGACTGGACGCGGAATATGATTCTGGGCTCGCTTTTTGCTATAAATGCATCATGTTCGTGCTCAAAAAGGAATATCCAGAGCTGAACATGGATAAACTGGAGGCGGGCGTGCAGGAGCAAATGGCCGAGCAGGGCCAGGGGCAATACGAAAAGAAAAGACTATTACAGGAAGAAGAGATAATTTATCTAAATGTACAGCGGTATATACACAAATACTCTGAGTGAAGACTTGGACTCTTTATCTATGTTGTTCTGTAGATTATGGGAAGAAGAGATAATTTATGTAATTCAGTTCTCTCTAGTAGAGTTGAGTTCAGTGCCATGAGGCCAATTGTACTTTGGTTATGCTTTTTTTTTTTTTAGGTACAAATACAGATGTAACAGTTAATTTCTTTTTCCATTGTCTTTTTTTTTTCCTTCAATTGCGAGGATGAATGTAGATATTGCTCGATCCTCCTCCTCCCCCTCCGGGGGGCCGCGCCCACCCCCCCCCCACCCCAATTGTGAGGATGAATGCAGATATCGGCTTGCCGTGAACAAAATATGGCATGTCTCGTTTTCAGTTGTTAAGAAAAAAGTTCGTCACTCTATAATCAGTGTTTGGTTTCACCTTCAGTTATTTGTAGCTTTTCTGTTATATGCGCGTAACTCATGGTCGATGGAACATAATTTGAGTCAACGGCATGGATTTGTTAAGAAACCATCATTTTGGAACATTATTACTATAAGATGTTTCATCAGTTTGGTGATGAATGATCTTACTTGCATTGTGATGTATGATGTCCGTGTCTCGTGTTAAGTTTGTTGTCTAGCTTCTTCTACCTTTTCAAGTTCATAGCTCACACTTTAATGCTTGGCTGTCAAGGTTGAGATTTGGATGCCGTATCTTGCATTGTCAAGCTTTGTCCTTTAATTTTTGGTGTCATAAGGCAAACTTTGAGTTCTTTTGATTTACTTCTTCCAGTCTTCCATGAAGTCTATTCACTCTGCGTTGTCAGTAGTAAGGTTTGTTGATTTATGTCGTGACCTTCAGTTGAAGCTATTTGAATTCATACAACAGTTTTGAACATTTTCTTAATAAATTGTTCATAATTCTGGCTTTTGTTGCTTTGGACTTTTTATTTTCTGTACAGATTTCTCCTCCACTAACTTCTTTTCAGAGCAATAATCAAATACCGTGAAATTCTATTACATCGTATGCAGAAATGCAGCCTGTTTCTCTCTGTTTTATGTGGTCTAAACATCTCAGATCCTTCCCCATTGTGGATGTACATAGATCAATTTTCTCATAAGTAACAGCATTTCATTGAAGTGATTGGCCAAATTGTTTTTATGGTTTGCTGCCTTTGCTATTAGTGTAGAAAGACTGTTTTCAATGTGATAGTAATTGAGTGTTAATAGAATTTCTCATATTGAAATAACTAAACAACAATTGGTATTTGGTAGTGCTGCTTGCTTACTTTTTACAACAATGTTGGTAGACAAATACCACTTTGTTTATCAACTCCATCTGCATAATTTTCAACCAAGTTGATATTTCTAGCAGGTTCAAGTAGATTAAAATGTAACATGTCATACGTTTAACGTTAGAGGCCTCCATATAGACAAAGGCTGCAGCTCCCAAGCATTTTGTCATCAAGGCTGCTCCACACTTCTTGTCCATGTGCGCAGCAGAGCTCTCTACTTTTATCACTTTACGGGGAAAAGGCAAAAGTTAATAGCAGCTGGATCTGCCGGCAATCTTCCCATCCGAAACAAAATAAAATCTCAGCTACTATCTGGCCAGCGAGTAGATAAACTGCGGCCAGGAGATGGGTGAAAAATTCGCAATGCTTGGGTTCCTTTAGACCTTAATTCTTCAACACTTGTGCCAATTTTTTTCTTCCAATGATAAGGTGCACAATATTGAAGAATGCTGCTCCCTCCTGTACAGATTTAAAATGATGATGTATAAAAGAATGCTTCAGAAATGTAAGTTGGCAGCAACCCCTAAGCCCAACTCACAGCTAACTCCGGAGGCTGATGAAAAATCTTCAGTTTCAGAAGAAACTCCCAAGAGGATGCAGCAATAAACCTGATCCATGGCTCTATCTTTGACTTTGATTCGAATGAGGAATACCCAGAAGCAGGAGATGAAGCATACTTTCAGGACTCAAAGAGGAACCAAAGGAATAACTTTCCCAAGCACCATTGGAAATAGACACTACCCATGATCAATATTTGATACATTCAGCATAAATTTATTGCATATAATTCGAGTTCACAGAAATGGTAAATTAACACATCTTTAGTTTAAGAATACAAATTGTCCTACAGCATAAGATCAAATGTAGGAAACACAAATATCCCAGAGATAGCTTCTCAAAAGAATGACCTGATAAATCTTCTTGAATGAGCCAAATGAAAATAACAGCTTAAGAGAAAGCCATTCATGGATGCAGCAAACGCACAAACTAAGAAAATAAACATCCTTCCCTCACTAGAGCGAAACAAAACCAGAGCTTTTAACAGAATCTACAGGACAACAATCCAAGGGCATCACGATGGAGCATGGGCAAACGGTCAGAAGGAGAGTCACTGCACGAGAAAAAACCAGCAGCTTGAGCACCCAAATTGGCAACTTTGTCCGCAACACAATTCCCTTCACGAAAAGCATGTCTAAATCTAACCACCATCACATCTAGATGAGATGCACAATTCTGTAATCCAATCCTCCTGTTTTTACAATGAAGAACAGAAAGCATTGAATCGAATGCTATAATCCAATGGAATTGTTGAGGACATATCATCATAGAAAAATAAAAATGATGTTAGAAAAGAAGAGGTTGAAATGCAAATCCGAAAAAGATTGAAACAAAGTTACTCGACAAAGAAGTGAAATGAAAATTAATTACCTGGATTTCATTCTTCAAAATAATCTGAAAAAGATTTAAACAAAATAATTCGACAAAGAAGGCCTATTAGATTAGTAGGTGTTCGAGTAAGATGATGACCGCTCCAACAGCTAGAAAAAGGGAAAAAATCTCATTAGTTTGTTTAAATTAATTATAACTACAACTACTTTTGCATCCATTTTCTGATTTTATATATATGAACACACACACACACACACACACACACATACCTTTACTCTATGTAATTGTTGTATGGTTGTGTTAAGGTCACCATCCCAACATGGAGCCCCTCTATTTCTGTACATGACGTCTACTCTCGGCGGTGTGCTTAATTCTCCTGTAGTGAAAATATTCATCTTGGGACAACCAACCACAAATAAATCTTCCAAAGATGGAAACTTGAAGATGTAATTGCCAGAGCAGAAGCTTGTGAGACTATCTAAATCAACCAGAGTCAACCTCCTCAATTTGCTGAAAACAATCTCTTCTTTTGCTAATTGGTTTCCCTCACTTTTTACAACTTGTGTCATTGCTCTGCATCCAAATACCTGCATCTTTACAAGTGCCACTAGACTTTTTGCTGCAGAGGATGTCATTAAGCTTATCAAATTCTTGCAGCTGGTAACTTCCAGAATTGTTAGATTCCGAAAAGACACCGATGATGATGGCAATAGAATTAACAGACTGTCACATTCAATTACGAGAACATCCTCAACAGATTGAAAAACGGAGTCCATTTTGGAGTCTTGCTTCCACAGTTGATTCAGATGATCTAGTCTCCACAGCCGTAAATATTTTATCTGTGCGAGCTTCTCCAAATGTTGATCCAAGTGTCCATCATTTGAGAGTATCTCCTTGTATAAACATAGCTCCAGTCTGAGTTTTTCAAGATTATGAAATCTCTCAAGTAAACCAAGTGGAAAACCAGCAGCGGAGGCATCAAATTTAAGTTGTAGAACTTTAAGACCGCCAAAAAGATGTTGAGGGAAATCGCCGTGCCAAATCATGCTGACGTCTTTTCCATCTAATCCCAATTCCTCCAAGTTGGGAAAGACCTGATCATCACATGAATCAGATAATATAAACTAATTAAGTTATGTTGTTCACTCAAGCAACAGGTTTTATTTCTTTTGTGGTAGAAAAAATAACTTTTTTTTTTCTCTTTGATGTTATAAAATGCATGCATATTATTGTAGGCTATAGTTTAATAAATCCTCAACCTTTAAAAAAACTGTCGCATGCAGAGTATGAAAAATTTTGATTTAATATTAAAAAATGTAAAAATGATTTCATACCTTTTCGAGCAAGAAAAGGGGCTGTCGTGCTGGGATATCAGGTTTGTACTCCTCACTACTCTCGCAAAAGCTAAACAATTCCGAATCAAATACAGTTACTTGGTCACAAGCTGACACATCCAATAATTTTAATGCCGGCCATTCTGAAGTATGCATTCCAGGATATAAGCATTTAAGTTCAGGTAGGCCTACGAGGCTCAGAGTGGTCACCTGCGGAAAGACAAAATTAGGGGGAACTTGATCATCTGCTCCTTCCTTGGAAATGATCTCCTGCAAACCCTTGCAGTGGCGAATCTCCAGGTGTTGGAGATGCTCAAAACTTCCGAGCATAGATGCTGAAAATATGTATTTTAATCTGGGACATTTCCTCAAGATCAATCGTGTTAGATTTTGAAAGCAAAGAAACATGGCAACTGGAAGTTGATTGTGCCAAATCTTTTCGATATTAACTTTATTCATCTCCAAAACCTCCAAATTGGACAACACAACCTGAAAGTTACATAAAATTATTTCTCATTAATCGTTAGATCCGACATCGTGTATACATGAGGAAGCGCCTAGGAATATCAATTTTCTAGTTAGACCTGATGAGAGCGTGTGAATGTGTCGAATCCTTTTTCTTTATTTGATTAATGAATATGATGATACTCTCTCTTGCATTTATCATTATGTGTACATTCTGTATACCTTAAAAACCAAAATAAAATAAATTGCTAAACTTCTGCGTACCTTCTCGTTGAAAAGTGGTGAAGAAGTATCAAGCTTGTCTTCCAAACTGCTGATTTCCTTGGAACACGTCCCATGCGCCCCTTGTGCTTGTCTATTCTTTTTCACTTCACAGCAAAAGCTTGTAAGCTCCGGAAGACTTCCCAGACACAAAGTCCTTAATTGACCGAACTCTATCTTCTGGTGATCGACAGCATCATATTCTCCATCAACAATAAATATTTCTTGAATATTCTTGCAATTAATAACTGCAATCCTTTGCAGTCTTGGAAGGCATTTTGCTGCAGACAGCAAGAAGATATTACTCAACTGGTCACAATATTCAACTCTTATGGTTTTTAATTCATTAAAAGATTGTACGCTGAGTCGACCCTGACATATCCATTCCAACTTAATTAAATTGTAGAGATTAAGTGACTCCAAAATTGGAAAGGCATCATCCAGAGGTACCCTTTCCTTCGAGTCAACGATTGACATGAAGTCAGGATTATTTTGCACATGCAAATGCTTCAACTGCGAAAAACCCTCCGTGTCCAAATCGGAAAGAACATCCTTTACATCGTGCAACTTGTCCAGACATAAGTATTCAACATTCTTGATGCCCTGCAATTTCTTCGAGCAAATGGACGCAGAATTAAGCTTGAGCTTCAACGTCCTCGCGGTCTCATGATCATCGATCGTAAATAGTGCCCGGCTCAATCTAAAGCAATAATCATTGTTGGTTGCTGCGAGAGGCAGGAATGATGAATCTCCTACTGATATTTTAAACCCTTTCAGCTTTCTGGCGAAAAAGCCTTCTGGTAAAACATTGTCATTTTTAACATGTACTTCTAAAGTGGCCAACCGAGGCAAATGCATCAACTCATCAAGCCTAGCATTAATTCTTTCACCATTGGGTCCTTCATCTTCCCACTCAACAAAGCAATTGCTCATATATAATTCTTCTAATCGAACCAACCTTGATATGACACTAGGTGCAATAACTTTTAATTTGAAACAGTTGGATAAATCTAACTGCCTTAGCTTAGTCAAGTGACCGAGTTCTTCAGGCAACTTTACAATACCAGAACCAGAAAAGCTAAGGATTTCTAGATTCTTCAGCTTTCCAATGATGGCTATGTCTTCCAACATGCATTCAAATAGACATAGTGTTTGAAGATGGCAAAGAAAGTAACTGCATTCTAGTGAAATCTACAACTCTAAGCTTTCTCATCCCTGAGAAAAAGTTACATGGATTATTGATTTCAAAAAAAGAATCCTTAGGGTTGATGAGTAAAACTTCAAGCCGCGGACATTCCAAGCATTCAGGAAGTTCATGAATACTACAATCTATTAAAGAAATTGCGTAGCACTCTTTTAGTGCAATGTCATCTGGCCATTCCCACACATCCTCATTTCTCACCAAAAACGCATGTTGGTCTCGGCATGCGATTGATATGGCAACATCGCGAATGACGTCATGCATAGACAATTCTTGATTGCTGTCGCCCTCAAGCAACAAACAAGAGTCTCTAAGTTCTTGGACCAATGCATATAATTTGTTTCGTGCATCCTCCAACTTATTTGCCTTTTGAAGTATGCCCAAGCCCATGCAGCATTGGAACAAGTATGAAGTGCAAATAGAATTCCCCAGTAGACTACAGAGCATAAAAATTCTCTTGAGTTGCTCACCTTTTAAATTCTTGAAACTCAGCTCAATAGTTGAATACGCCTCTGCCGGCACTCCTTCGAAGTTTACCTGTGAAGGCATTCGGAGTTCTTGCAAAGCATTCTTCCATTCAGGCACACTCTTGTTTCTCAGTGCCCTTGCTATTGTAGATAAGGCAATGGGCAAACCTTTACATGCCTTGGCTACTTCTGTTGCTGTAGATTTCAATTCATGATTTTCGACATGATCATCAGCCATTAGCTTGAACAATCTCCAAGCTTCTTCTTCATTTAAAATGTCAATCGAGAAGTTTTTTTCCGAACCCATACGGAACAGGACGTTACGATCTCTTGCTGTCAGCAACAATTTACATCCTTTGTGATCATCACCAAGAGGAATTCCAACGGCCTCCAAATCAACACATTTCCAGATATTATCTAAAATTATAAGGATCTTATCCTCCTTCTTCAATCGTTCATATAGCCTACTTGCTCTTCTTGATCCAGTTTCCTCCTCTAGCACCAGACCTAATTTCTCAGCAATTTCTTGCTGAATTTTTTTTATTTCTAATGTCTGGGAAACCTCTGAAAATGCCACTAGATCAAAGAGCTTGTCTTCCCTCGCTTGCCTAGCAACCTCCTTCACCAGTGTCGTCTTTCCAATGCCGCCCATGCCGTACACCCCAACGATGGTGACATTAACATCAGTCAATGCATTTTGCACAGACTTCAAAGTACAACGCCTTGATTCGAAGGCCTCGTAGCCTTTGTGAGACTTAAGCCATATCTCCTCCGGTATGGTACGGTAGGAAATTCTAACAAATCTCCCAGCTCCTTCCCGAAGCTCAACAATGGCCTTCTTCACCTCTGTCTCTGCTTTCTTGCTGAGCTGATAACGGGTCTTCAAATTAGGACACAACCCCTTGAGACAGCGCTTGTTTGTTGCTGTCTCTTCATCTTGAATGAATTTGGCTGCCTCATCAATGATCTTTTTCACGCTAACCACCCACCTCTCAACCTTCTCTTCAATCTTTTCACCATTTCTTTCAGCTTCAGAAACTCTGCGCTGAATGCTCGTGCTTTCTTCCTTGAGCTTCTCGATTTCTGCCTTGAGATTCTCAAAGTTGGCATTGTAGTTACGCAAATAATCAAGTCTGCGTTCTGTTGGAGGAGCCAAGCATTTTACAGCTTCTAAGACTAGAGTCAGAATCATTTCCGCCATCTTGTTGTTCAATTCTATTGTGAAGAAGGCAGCAAAGTGATTTAGATATCAACTCAGGGTTTTAAGATGCGAAGATGGAAACAAACGATCCAGAAAAGGGTTTGTAGATCAAGATCACAAATTATGCGAAGAGCTAATAAAGATCAGATAGATGAGTGCTACAGAATTAGAAGTCATCATTGAGGTCAAAAGATAAATAATGTGCCCTTTTTTTTTTCTTTTTTACAATAGTTATTGCAATCAAACTTGTAACATATCACTCATGTTTATATAAAATTATTATTAAAATTAATATATAAATTTTTATAAAATATTATTTAAATTTTTATTTATTTAAATTTTTATTTTTTTAATATTTAAAAAATATTTATTTTATTAAATATCGTTATATTATCACTCGTATTTATATAAAATTATTATTAAAATTAATACATAAATTCACATAAAATATTATTTAAATTTTTATTTTTTTTAATATTTAAAAAATATCCACCCTACTCATATTAATAAAAAAAATTAATTTTTATTTAAATAAATAAAAAATTTAAATTCTCACGATTATTTAATAAAACTTAAACTATTGTCCCACAATTGATCAGGACAGCAACCCACCGGTCGGCCAAGTGGTGAGAGGCGAATAAAGTACTTCTTGATCACTTTAATAGTTTAATCACTCCTTTTCTTTGTGGATTTTCTTACCCTGCATGTAATGTACGGTGCAACTTCTTATAAAGCTGTGGGTCTAAATGGGACGTATAATTTAATTTGTGAAAAATTATACCTTAAGGTAGCAGCTCCCTTTCTTCATATGTATGCTGGGCCTCTGCGATGGTCAAATATAAGAGACAAATTTCTAGCTATTTGCGCGTGAAAAATTTAATATCCCAAAAATTAGTGCAACTTGTGATAAAGTTTTTTTTTTTTTTAATTTTATAAAAAATTGATAACAATGAGACTTTCAACCTCTCTTTTAGAGCCTAAACATATTCTTTTAGGAGAGGGCTCCTTTATTCTTTTACCGTTGGCCTTTTTGTGACCGTAACTTAGCTTAGCTGTCGGTGAACGTGCTCTGCACTGTAATCCAGTATTCTCGGTTTTACTATTAAATTTAGGAAATAGAACTGCATTTAGTTTTGAAAAAAAAAATTTAGTATTATTTTTTTTATTCTACTTTTAATAATTTATTTTATTTAATTAAAAGATAAAATTTTTAAAAAAATATGAAAAAAATAAAGCAAAGATAAAACTAAAAAGACTTTTTTTAATTATTTAAAATTACATTATCTAAATTAGCACTACGAAAATAGAAGTGCTATAAATGTACCTTGTCTAAGCCAAAACCTAAGAAAGCTGAGATTAATATATCACCGCGAGGCCACCTAGAGAATAAGCAGAAGATGCATCACAGTAGCTTCGCAGTATATTCCCTTTTTTGTCAATGAATCCGAGAGAGGTGAGCATTGCATTGCAAGCTAACAATTACTGGTGATGATATCAATAGCGCGGCAACAGTCACGGCCAATATCACTTTCAAATAAAAAAATCTGGCAATAATCATATTTTTTGTTGCTATTTATAAATTAAGGTGAGATAGAGGAGAAGAGTGATTAAAAATATTTATAAATTATTGCTTAATTTATGATCAAGAAGGTTTCAATTAGATAAGGTAGTGGGTCTTTTGATGAACTATTACATATTGATTATATAATAACAATCAAATTAATTATGACAAGATGAAAAGCTAAATCTAAAAAAAAAAATTCTCTATTTATTAGATAATAGAGAATATACAAAGATGAGAAATGGTGATGCCACATCAGTTCTTATAGTCCCAATTTTATATAAATACTAAGAAATAGAACCGCGCTTCGCGAGACTTTGAAAAAATAATTTAGTATTATTCTTTTTTCTTACTTTGCACTTGATGAAACTAATAAAAAATATGAATTGATTTTTTTAAAAGATGAGGCAGCCCTATAAAATTAATGTTATTTATGAAAGTTAATTATTTTTTTGTTAACTTTAAAAATATATATTAATGTGTATAGTGTAAATGTACAGATCTTATACCTTTTGTAATTTTTGATAAGTTTCAAATTATATTCAACTTGCTAATCTGTTAGAACTTTTACATCTCTTTTTTTCTAACCAGCTCCAACGATTTCAATATCACCCACACCACATAAACTTCCGACAACATCTGTAATATTATAGAAAAATAACATAAACATGTTAAAACATAAGGATCAATAATTGATGCGTAAATTAGCAAGTGTACTAGTCGGCACAAGTAATATAATGAAGAGTAGAGTATCGTCCCACAGAGATTGTATATCTTATTAGCTACCGAAATTATTCTAACCCTAATTTATTTGAATAATCGAATAGATGAATTTAGATTAAAATTAAAATAAAATAAAATAAATTAACTAAAAATTAAATAAATATGCAGGCAGTAATAGAAATCACCAAGAGATTAAAATACTAGGACATCCCATTTCACCATAATCAATCCAATTTAATCCTCCATCTATGCTATTAAAAATTATTACCCATATTGACAGTGAATTTCCCTAATTTATTCAATATCCTCTCTCGAGTAACATCGAAAATACCTTAACATATTAACCCACTATATCTCTATGTAAATTTAAATATGTAAAGATTCATTAAGTTTTATGGAAATTCTTAGAAAAACTACACGAATCATGGTGGCACATCTCTGTCTTTCGTTCAATTCATGGCATCCATTACACAGAACAAAAATACATAAATCTCCTCTCGGTCTCACTATATATTTTCAAATCATTCAAATATTGGCCAGATATTTAAAAGTATTAAACACAATAATGAACACTCAACCATAGAATAATAAATTAAAAATAACACAAATTTATGGAATTAAATCTTCATAATTAGGCTACATCATAGTCCTAGTAAAATAAATTAGTTCATGAGAATGTAAAGAAAATCCATAAATTTATTTAGGAACATTCAACCAAAATAATAGAGAAGAGGAAAAGAAAAACTCAAGAAGTTATCTCTCTCTAATCTCCGTAATTGACTTCTCTAAATTGTTCTCTAAATTATTGCTCCCGGATTTTTCAGCAGTGACTTCTCTTCTTATTCTTTTCTTGCTCTCGGTTTTCTCTCTAATTTTCTCAATTTTTGTGCGGCTGCCGTCCTTGGCTATTGTTCTTGTGCGGCTGCCTCCTCCTTTTTATATTGTTGCTCCCGAATCCTTAAGTCAAAAGGATTTGCTTTTTTTTTTTTTAAAGCAAAATAAACCTAGCCCACTTTAAGCCCATGCACGTTAACTTGTAAAATTTAATTGGCCAATTTGCAAAGCCAAAGCCCATCATGTGAATCATTCAAATTGCCATTTGCCAATTAATTCTTTAATGCTCCCCCACGTGCTTGCCATATTTGTCAACCAAAAATTCAAAGCTTCCTTATTTGGCTTTTTATTTCTTCCCTTTTTTACTTCCATATTACTTCCATTATACTCCAATTTATTTCCTCTTTAAGCTTCTTTTCTCATGAATATTCCCAATATTCCTACAATAATAAAATATAAAAATTAAGATAAAAATTAATATAATAAAATATAATTTAACATAAAATTAAGTTATGGAAGTATTAAAATAATAGATAAATTATGAGCATGTCAATAATTTCTTATTACACTTAAATATTAACAAACATTAATAATTAAAAAAATACCTGAGAGGATTGTGTTATCATTCGCACATAAATCAATCAAATTCGAAGATATGAATTAAAATCTTTTGATCGAAATCTTAACAGTTCCTTCTTCTAACATCTTAAGCAAAGTTATAACCAAGAAAATAATCTTATACTAATTTGAAAGTGGTTTGTATTTGTCTATAGTTAAAACAACTTTCAAATTCTTGACACTATACAAATAACTCTCACTCAACATGTGCCTAAACTTTGTCACTAAATTTTTTGTAATTTTTGCATGCATTAGATTTTCCTACGAAAAAAAAACCTGCTACATTAAGTGTAAAACAATTGGAAAAAAAATTAGAGAAAATAATGGGAGAATGAATTTTTTATACAACATTTTCATCAGTAAAAATCATATTCACACTAATCAATTCTTCATTCTTTTTGGTATTAACAGACTCCGACATCCTATAAAGCCTAACCCTTGTTATCCAACTATCTTTATTATTGTTTAACTCATGAAAAAAAGAGTACTCCATAAAGCACACAATACTAAAAATTCAAATAAGTCAAAAAATAAAAACACAAGAATATTTCTAAAGAGAATGTTGGTTAAATAAAAAAAATTCAAACATAACAAATCTTAAATATTTAATGTTTATAGAGTTTGAAGAAGTCAAAAGATAGTAAACAAAAGGTTGCATGATTAAATATGAGATTATGACATTAAAATTAGGTTCTAGTGACATTAGTAAGGGAAGATGAAAGAACATTCCTTCATATATAGATTAGTTGATGTATTTTAAGTCACTAAAGTTTAGTTGTTGGTTTAATAAAATAAATGAATATGTCAAGACTTATAATTAATTATTATTAATGGTTACATATTGTTGGATTTAAATAGAAAGAGGAAGAGACATGTGCAAAGAATATCCACCAATATTTTATATATTTTAGATAATAGAGAATATAAAAAGAAGAAGAATGATGATATCATATCACTAAAGAGGATGTTGGTTAAATAATAATAAAAAAACTCAAACATAACAAATCTTAAATATTTAGTGTTTAGAGAGTTTGAAGAAGTTAAAAGGCACGAAACAAAAGGTTGCATAATTAAATATGAAATTATGACATTAAAATTAGGCCCTAATGGCATTGTTGAGGGAAGATGAAAGAACCTCTCTTCCTATGTTAATTAGTTGATGTATTTTAAGCCACTAAAGTTTAATTGCTAGCATAATAAAATAAGTGAATGTTTCAAAAGACTTATAATTAATTATTATTAATGGTTACATATTGTTGGATTCAAATAAAAAGAGGAAGAGACATGTACAAAGAATATCCACTAATATTTTAGATAATAGAGAATATAAAAAGAAGAAGAATGGTGATGCCACGTCACCTCTTGAAGTCTCAACTTTATATATATATATATATTATTCTTTTATTTCCTATCTTCATTTATGTACGTATGTAGGTTAAGAGTTGAATTATGTATATTTATATTTTTTTATGTGTAATATTTCATCATAACTTTTTTTAATTCTACTTTAGTTGTGTGTCTTCGTCTCCACATAATTTCCTAACAAAATTTAATATCATAAAAGGTTTATGGAACTTGTATAAAACTTATTGAGTATAGATAAGAGAAGAGGAAAGACTAAAGGATGAAGAAGATATGTTTATAAATTTAAAAAAAAAATTAAAGATTCTGTTATTAAGTTCTAAAATAATCGAGAAGAATGACATTTTTATCTCTTTAGAGTTTAAACATATATTGTTTAACCACTTGTTTGCTGAGTATAATTAGTATGACTTTAAATGTGCTTTTTGACGTGTCATATAAGTTTGGATAACAACAAAGGGCTATGATTGATTAGAGTTTAGTTGGTGAAAATTTTCATACACATCTAAATCTTTTAAAAAATTTTAAAGAATATTTTATTACTTCACTCCCTTATACATTTGTAGGCAAAACGTTATTACAACAATTTACCCGCTGAAGTAGAAAATAACTTCTTCTTTAGGTGTGAACAAGTTTTTCTTTTAAATACATTTTAAGATTAACGGCATCAACTAAAAAAAAAGGTGGGGTGGGCATTTGTTGGGTTAGTTCAGGTTAATGAAGATCCAATCCAACCCTCCTCACCCAGTCACCCTTCCTAGCGGCAAGCCCACTCCCAATGCTCTTCCTGCACCCACTCTCACTGCGCCACGTCACCACCCTCCCCTATCTCTGCCACCTCTACTCCCCCGCTCCAAAACCCTAATGAACGACATGTCGTCCTCCTCCCCCAAGAGGATCGACGACAAGTCGGCCGCCATGGTGGCCAGAAACGAGGCGGAGAAGAAGGTCAGAGACGCTGCCTTGGCTAGAAAGAATGATCGTGAGTCGTGAGGCCTTGGAACGCGTTGCCGTTTTGATTACTAAAAATAGTAAACAAAATAACAACAACAACAACTAGGGATGATAAATTGGTCTATTCAAATTAGATATTTATATATCCAATCCAATTGAATTGGATAATATCCATCCAAAATCTTCTTGGATATGGATATGGATATTTTTAAAAATATCCAATTAGATATTGGATGGATATAGATATTTGATAAATATTCAAAATATAATTAATTTATTCATTTAAAATTAAAAAAATATATTGTTAAACTAAAATAAAAACTAAACTAAACTTTAGTTTCTCTTATATTAAAAATTAAAGTTTCTAAAATTACCCTTTAATTTTTTAACTTATTTAATGTTGTTACTAATTAGTATTTTATTTTATTAATTTAATATTATAAATGAACCACCGCCGAACCTCGCCGGAAGGTCGCCGGACCTCGCCGGACTTCATCGGTCCACTGCCGGACTTAGCCGGACCTCACCGGAAAGTCGCCGGACTTCGTCGGAAATTCACCATCGACCACCGGACCGCCATTTTATTTTATATATATATATATATAATAATAATAATAATAATAATAATAATAATAATAAAGATGAAATTGTATATATATATATATAGGTTAATTGCCAAATTTGATATTATAATTTTAACTATTTTTTATTATTATTTTTATATAATAAAAATAAAATATCCATGGATATCCATATCTATATGGATAAAATCCTTATCCATGTCCAATATTAAATATTGGATATGGATATGGATATATCCATTATGGATAATTATGAATTTATATTTGGATGGACAATATCCATCTATAATTGGATATTTGTCATCCCTAACAACAACAACAACAACAACAACAATAATAATAATAATAATAACAACAACAAAGATGGCGGCTCTGTGTGTAACGCCCACCTCTATTTATTTTTTTTTATCTTTTACCCTTATTAAATTGAGTAGCATAATTATTATTGAGTGTTTATGTGTGAGTAAAATTTAACAAATTACTTTAAATAAGTTACGTAAGTTATTAGTTTTTATAAAAAAATATTTATTAATTACCAAATATTTAAGAGGAAGTCATCTTTTTAAGAAGCCGTTTTTTATTTTCTATGCCGTTACAAACCCTAAAAAAAAAAAAACAAGTCTTTAGAGAAGGAAAAGAAAGTTTTATAACTTCTTTTCTTAGTGTTTGCCTTAATGTATTAAGTATTTCTTTGACTTATATGATTTTTTTTTATGAATTGTTTGTCTTTAATTACTTGTAGTATGATTTGGGTAATATATGTATATTTGTAATATTGTGATGATATGAACAGTCTCTATTCCTTGCTTGAAATCGTTTTATTTGTTTAGAATCACGTGAAAATGCTTACATATCATGGAACTAGACAACCTAAGCTTTCCATTGATAGGCTTTGTGTTGAAATCGTCTGTGTATGCAAATTGTTATGGGTTTTCGAGGTTGGGTTACTGGTGGTGGAAAATTACGATTTTCAGCAGCGGTTTTCATTTCTGGAAATTTTTCTGCAAGGTTACACGTCCTTAAAAATTATGGCGATTTTTATATCAACAGTTCTATATCTCCTATGCTTGCATGTTTAATTTCGTAGTTTTATTCTTTATGATTAAATTATTAAAAATCGTAACATGTGGCTGCTGCAGATCTAGAAACTGCTTTCTAGAATTGCGAAGCTGAAATGGGTAATAGTTGGGCTAATTTATGAATATTACATGCCATGTTAGGATTTTATAATGAAATTTCAATCTTTCCTCTGTCTTTAAAAATTGGAATCGTGATTTTTTCCCATGTAAAATAAAAGATATGAATTTTTGAAATTCTGTTTTCAAATCTGAAAATTTCTAGACAGGTTAGATATTCTCGGAAATAAAATGCTTTTAAAATAGTTTCAGGCGTTCAAAAATTATGAATTTTAATTATATGCTTTCTGGATGTGTCTACTGTAATTAGAAAAAAAGAAATAGTTTATTTTGAATACTAAAGAATATTTTATGAATTTCCTAAGTGTTAAAGGTCTGTTTTGCTCAAGGCTGGACAATTTTGTTACTTTGGTTAAGGTCAATATTCTAACTCGATTTTGACTTGTACTGATTTTTGTGAAATATTGTATGCAATGCTATGCATGTTCACAGTGCCTCTGTAAATTTTCATGGTTTCCCGACATGTGTGTAGGTTTTTAAAAATCAGTATGTACAAGATACTCATAAGTATAGAATATGTTCAGAATATGTATAAGTATTAAGTTAGTATAAGTGCCTATGATTTAAGGATGATTGGGATTATGTTTAAGGTTAGAGATGATATTGATAAGAATATTTTTATGATGATTATCAGACGTGAGTGAGCTCGTTGGTTGTTCTTGAGGTATTGACTTGATTTCTACGGATCGAGGTAAGTAGATTCATGCATGATGTGCTTTATGATAAATGCAATTTATGTTTAAAGGAAAATTTTCACAAAACTGATTTCTAAAATAATTAAATGAATTTTGCAAAATAAAAACTCTTTTAAATGAATTTATATAAATGAATTTTTCTTAAGAAATTAGTTTTCTCAACCAAAATGTTTTCTTAAAGAATTTTCTAAAAGAACTAAATGTTCAAAGAAAAGTTTTTAACTGTTTTAGAAGACTTTAAATGCTATTTATGAAAGGATATAAGGTGGATTCAAAATGTCTTGGCTCATAATTCGTAGTAATGTATACGATACAAATGTTGTAATGTTATGTAATGCTATGGCCAGCTTGCTGGTATGATGATGATCTTGTGCATAAGGATGTTACGAACAATGCGGGGTATAGCATGCTAAATGATGAATGATGATGACTACGAGGCATGAGCTACCAATGTTTATGTTTTAATGTTTTTATAAATATTTTAATGTTTGCAATGATTTTTACATAAATCCACCCCTTATGCTAAATGAAGATGTTATTATAAGATGTTATAAAATGTTTAATGGTTTAATGACAAAGGTTTTCAAACATGGTGCATGGATTTGCTTATCGAGTTGACAGCTCACCCCTCGTCTCTAATATTTTGCAGATTGATTAGAGATGTGGCTTGGGTTCTTAGATGGAGAATTTTTCTTAGTGGATTTTTGGAGTTGCTTTAAAGATTAAATTTGGCTAGACTTTTTATTTTGAATTAGAAACTTTTCTTTGGAGACTTTATTTTCATATATTTTATGTAAGGATTCAGTTGAAGTACGAATATTGATTGTCTATCTTGAGATTTATTAATAAGAATAAATGATGTGGGGTTTCATTCCAATTTTATTCTTGTGTTTTCATGAGTAATTTTTGGGGTGTTACATTATGGGTCTGAGAGTCACTTCAATGCTGTTGCCAAGAAAGAAAGCTTATTTCAGGATTTCATTAACACTTCCCAGACTACTAATAAAAAAGTATAATTTATTTTTCCCTTTTTTATTTTTTTTCTTTTTAAAATTTTTGCTATAGATAGATACTAGGTTGAATTAGAAATGTTTGTCTTTTTTTTTTTTTCTCAGTGTTTTGTGTTGTGAATTTGTTATAGGGTCTGTTTGCGAATGACGTAAAATCAGCGTGGAATGGAATCAATTAGTTGTAAAGTATAATTGGGTGAGTGAACGGTGGTTCCTAAGCATTAGTTGTGGTGTTTTATCAATTGTGTTTTCAAAATCAAGTAAAAGTACAGCGGCGTATACACAAATACTCTGTGAAGACTTGGACTCTTTATCTAAATGTATATTTTATTGTTCTGTAGATTATGAGAAGAAGAGAGAATTTATGTAATTCAGTTCTCTCTAGTTGAGTTGAGTTCAGTGCCATGAGGCCAATTGTACTTTGGTTATGCTTTTTTTTGGGTACAAATATAGATATAACAGTTAATTTCTTTTTCCATTTTCCTATTTTCCCTTCAATTGCGTAGATATCGTCAGCCCCAACACCAATTGTGAGGATGAATGCGGATATCGGCTTGCCGCGAACAAAATTTGGCATGTCTTGTTTTCAGTTGTTAAGAAAAAAGTTCATCACTCTATAATCAGTGTTTGGTTTCACCTTCAGTTATTTGTAGCATTTCTGTTATATGCCCGTAACTCATGGTCGATGGAACATAATTTGAGTCAATGGCGTGGATTTGATAAGAAACCCTCATTTTGGAACAATATTACTATAAGATGTTTTATATATGCTTTACTGTTCGGTGATGAATGGTCTTGCTTGCATTGTGATGTATGATGTCCGTGTCTCGTATTAAGTTTGTTGTCTAGCTTCTTCTACCTTTTCAAGTACATAGTTCACACTTTAATGCTTGGTTGTCAAGGTTGAGATTTGGATGCTGTATCTTGCATTGTCAAGCTTTGTCCTTTAATTTTTGGTGTCATAGGGCAAACTTTTGAGTTCTTTTGATTTCTTCTTCCAGTCATCCATGAAGTCTATTCACTCTGTGTTGTCAGTAGTAAGGTTTGTTGATCTATGTCTTGACCTTCAGTTGAAGCTATTTGAAATCATACAACGGTTTTGAACATTTTCTTAATAAATTGTTCATAATTCTGGCTTTTATTTTCGGTAACAGCATTTCGTTGAAGTGATTGTCCAAATTGTTTATATGGTTTGCAGACTTTGCTATTACTGTAGAAAGACTGTTTTCAGCAATCTAATTGAAGAGCAATTGAGTGTTTAATAGAATTTCTCATATTGAAATAACTAAACAACAATTGGTAGTGCTGCTTGCATACTTTTTTTAACAATGTTGTTAGACAAATACCACTTTGTTCATCAACTCCATCTGCATAATTTTCAACCAAGTTGATATTTCCAGCAGGTTCAAGCGGATTAAAATGTAACCTGTCATACTTTAACGATTCAAGGCCTCCATATAGACAAAGGCTGCAGCTCCCAAGCATTTTTCCACACTTCTTGTCCACGTGCGCAGCAGAGCTCTCTCCTTTTATCACTTTCGAGGGAAAAGGCAAAAGTTGATAGCACCTGGATCTGCAACAAAACAAAATCTCAGCTGCTATCTTGCCAGCGAGTAGATAAACTACGGTCAGGAGATGGGTGAAAAATTCGCAATGCTTGAGTTCCTTTAGACCTTAATTCTTCAATGCTTGTGCCAATTTTTTTCTTCCAATGATAAGGTGCACAATTTTGAAGAATGCTGCTCCCTCCTGTACAGATTTAAAATGATGATGTATAAAAGAATGCTTCAGAAATGTAAGTTGGCAGCAACCCCTAAGCCCAACTCACAGCTAACTCCGGAGGCTGATGAAAAATCTTCAGTTTCAAAAGAAACTCCCAAGAGGATGCAGCAATAAACCTGATCCATGGCTCTATCTTTGACTTTGATTCGAATGAGGAATACCAAGAAGCAGGAGATGAAGCATACTTTCAGGACTCAAAGAGGAACCAAAGGAATAACTTTCCCAAGCACCATTGGAAATAGACACTACCCATGATCAATATTTGATACATTCAGCATAAATTTATTGCATATAATTCGAGTTCACAGAAATGGTAAATTAACACATCTTTAGTTTAAGAATACAAGTTGTCCTACAGCATAAGATCAAATGTAGGAAACACAAATATCCCAGAGATAGCTTCTCAAAAGAATGACCTGATAAATCTTCTTGAACGAGCCAAATGAAAATAATTTGAAACACTTGGATAAATCTAACTGCCTTAGCTTAGTCAAGTGACCCAGTTCTTCAGGCAACTTTACAATACCAGACCCCCAAAAGCTTAGGATTTCTAGATTCTTCAGCTTTCCAATGATGGCTATGTCATCCAACATGCATTCAACTAGACATAGTGTCTGAAGATTTACAAGGAGATCAATGGAAGATGGCAACAAAAGTAACTGCATTCTAGCAAAATCTACAACTCTAAGCTTTCTCATCCCTCTGAAAAAGTTACATGGATTATTGATTTCAAAAAAAGAATCCTTGGGATTGATGTGTAAAAATTCAAGCCGCGGACATTCCAAGCCTTCAGGAAGTTCATGAATACTACAGCCTCTTAAAGAAATTGCATAGCACTCTTTTAGCGCAATGTCATCTGGCCATTCCCACACATCCTCATTTCTCACTAAAAACGCATGTTGGTCACGGCATGCAATTGATATGGCAACATCACGAATGACATCATGCATAGACAATTGTTGATTGCTGTCACCCTCAAGCAACAAACAAGAGTCTCTAAGTTCATGGACCAATGCATGTAATTTGTTTCGTGCATCCTCCAAATTATTTGCCTTTTGAAGTATGCCCAAGCCCATGCAGCATTGGAACAAGTATGAAGTGCAAATAGAATTCCCCAGTAGACTACAGCGCATAAAAATTTTCTTGAGTTGCTCACCTTTTAAATTCTTGAAACTCAGCTCAATAGTTGAATACGCCTCTGCCGGCACTCCTTCGGAGTTTAACAGTGAAGGCATTCGGAGTTCTTGCAAAGCATTCTTCCATTCAGGCACACTCTTGTTTCTCGGTGCCCTTGCTATTGTAGTTAAGGCAATGGGCAAACCTTTACATGCCTTGGCTACTTCTGTTGCCGTAGATTTCAATTCACGATTTTCAACATGATCACCAGCCATTAGCTTGAACAATCTCCAAGCTTCTTCTTCATTTAAAATGTCAATCGAGAAGTTTTTTTCCGAACCTATACCGAACTGCACGTTACGATCTCTTGCTGTCAGCAACAATTTACATCCTTTGTGATCATCACCAAAAGGAATTCCAACGGCCTACAAATCAACTCATTTCCAGATATTATCTAAAATAGTAAGTATCTTCTCCTCCTTCTTCAATCGTTCATATAGCCTACTTTCTCTTCTTGATTCCGTTTCCTCCTGTAGCACCAGACCCAATTTCTCAGCAATTTCTTGCTGAATTTTTTTAATGTCCAGTGTCTGGGAAACCTCGGAAAAAGCCACTTGATCAAAGAGCTTGTCTTCCCTGGCTTGCCTTGCTACCTCCTTCACCAGTGTCGTCTTTCCAATGCCGCCCATGCCGTACACCCCAATGATGCTGACATTAGCATCAGTCAATGCATTTTGTACAGACTTCAGAGCAAAAAGCCTTGATTCAAAGGCCTCGTAGCCTTTGCGAGACTTAAGCCATATCTCCTCCGGAACGGTACGGTAGGAAACTTCTTCCCGGAGCTCAACAATGGCCGGCTTCACCTCTGTCTCTGCTTTCTTGCTGAGCTGATAACGGGTCTTCAAATTAGGACACAACCCCTTGAGACAGCGCTTGTTTGTTGCTGTCTCTTCATCTTGAATGAATTTGTCTGCCTCATAAATGATCTTTTTCACGCTAACCACCACTTCTCAACCTTCTCTTCAATCTTTTCACCATTTCTTTCGGCGTCAGAAACTCTGCGCTGAATGCTCGTGCTTTCTTCCTTGAGCTTCTCGATTTCTGCATTGAGATTCTCAAAGTTGGCATTGTAGTTCCGCAAATAACCAAGTCTGCGTTCTGTTGGAGGAGCCAAGCATTTTACTACTTCTAAAACCAGAGTAACGATCATTTCCGCCATCTCGTTGTTCAATTCTATTGTAAAGAAGACAGCAAAGTGATTTAGATATTAAGCTCAGGGTTTTGAGATGCGAAGATGGAAACAAGGATTCAGAAAAGGGTTTATAGATCAAGATCACAAATTTTGCGAAGACCTGATAAAGATCAGATAGATGAGTGCTGCGGAATAAGAAGTTGATCATTGAGGTCAAAAGATGAATAAAGTGCTTCCCAATCACTTTAATCTCTCCTTTTCTTTTTTCGGAAGCAAGGGATGTTAAACTGTTCGGACACAATCTACTTTGTATGTACGCTGGCCCCATCTGATGGTCAAATATAAGGGATAAATTACTAGATATTTGCGCGCGAACAGTTTAATATCCCAAAAATTCGTGTAACTTGTTATAAAGTTTTTATTTTTTGGGTTAATTTTGTAAAAATTGAGAACAATGACACTTTCATTCTTTCAGAGTTCCGAGCTTAGAAATATTCTTGCCTTGTGACCATAACTTAGCTTAGCTGACTGTGAACGTACTTTACCCTATAATCAAGTATTCTCTGTTTTATTAGTAAATTATTATTCTTTTATTTCCCATCTTCATTTATGTACATAGATTAAAAGTTAAATCATTTATGTTTTTTTTATGTATAATAATTTATTTTAATTTTTTTAATTTTACTTTAGTTGCGTGTCTTCGTCACCACATAATTTCCTAACATTTAATATCATGAAAGATCCATACAACTTGTATAAAACCTATTGATTATAGATGAAAGAAGTGGAAAGACTAAAGGATGAAGAAGATATGTTTATGAATTCAAAAAATTAAAGAAACTTTCGTTAAGTTTTAAAATAATTGAGAAGAATGACGCTTTCATATCTTTAAAGTTTAAACATATTGTTTTACTACTTGTCTGCTCAGCATAATTCGACTTTAAATGTGCTTTCTGACGTGTCCTATAAGTTAGGATAATAATAGAGAGTGGGGATTAGTGTTTAGTAGGTGAAAATTCTCATACTCATCTAAATCTTTTTAAAAATTTTTAAAAATATTGTATTACTTCACTCCCTCATAAGTTTGTAGGCAAAACATTAGTACAACAATTTACCCGTTAAAGTACAAAATAATTTTTTCTTTAGGTGTGAACAAATTTTTCTTTTAAATACATTTTAAGATTAATAGCATCAACTTAAAAAAAAAAAAAGGTTGGGTAGGCATGTGTTGGGTTAGATCTGATTTATGAAGATACAATCCAACCGACTATTGATTGTATTAAAAAAAAAATCAACTAAACCGAACTAAAGAAATATGTCGAATACAACTCTTAAGTTATCAGGTTGGATTAGGTTAGGTCGATCAGATTGAATAAAATTAAAAATTAAAAAATTCAACAAAAAGATTAAAAAAATAATTAGTACTTAAAATTTTTTTGAATAAAAATTAGTACTTAAAATTAAATTCAAATAAAAAAATAAATTAACTCTTCATCATAACATTAAATATTGTCCACTATACCCAACATTTATTACTAAACAACATGACGTAGTGTTTGAATATTGGGCCCAACTATGTTACCCACAAGTTTTGGTATCCCATTTTTTGTCTTTTTCAAGACCGCCATTAGAATTAGTATAATGGCTTAGATGTGTTTATTAGGTTGTTAACATTAAAGTCTCTATTGTTTATGTAAAATAAGAAAAATAAAAAATTTTAAAATTTTGGCATATAAGTCCATAATATTTTAAATTTTTTTTTACACTATTGAACTAATTAAATGATTTATTCTTACATATATTAATATATAATTAAATTAATACATTTTATTTCTTAATTAATAAATTTACTAATTTAATATATAGTTAGACTATTTATATTATTTACTAACCATAATTGATGATAAATATAAATATTTTTTTTAATTTAACATAACGGCAACTAATTTCTTCTCACACATGTGAACAGTGTTCAAACCTTATGTCTTTTTTTTCAACACAAGAGATTTTACTATTTCAAGTAGGTGTAATGTTCAAAATATGAAAATGAATTTTATTTTATATTCTATGTAGTTAATGTTTTATTACTTTTTGTAACATAAAATTTATTTAACATACTGTCAATTATTTAATTATGTAATAAAAATATAGCAATTTACTAATAATAATAAAGTGTTAGTTTATGGATTTGTAAAATCATTTTTGTTTGTTTGGACAAAAACTTTTATTTTTTTGGTTGAGTTTTTATCCTTAAATAAAAAGAATAAATTTAATTGCACCCTTAAATAAATTGACATATCTTACTTCATCTAGACATTTTAGATATTCATTAGTACACATCCATATGGTTATGATCTTTCATTAACTTAACTGAGAGAATGGTAATATATATAAACAATTATTTTATTTAAAAATAATTTAAAAATTTTTTAATTAAAATAAACTAAAAATAAATAAACAGCAGAGGTGGCATTGAGGTTAGTGGATCATGTGCATTTTGTATTATCAAAATTGAGCTAACCACCCAGCCCCAACTCATTTATTAATTGGGTAAAGAATTTCAATCCGACTGACCCATTTATTATTGTGTCATAATCATGTTACTTATTTAACAAAATAATAAAAAAAATTATATATTTTAATAAGTTGTCATAATTTTGGAGTTCTATCTCCTTAAATTCCAATCAATTTTGTTTTAAATACAAATTAATAATTTTAAAAAATATGAAAATTCAACACATATTTATTGATTAAAATATAAGCCAATTAGTTTAATTACTTGAATAATTAATTGTGTCATAAACCGATTATTATATTAGGAATTCTAAAATTGAACCCGATACAATTATCAATCCTGTTGACAGTTAGGGAGAGGAATCCAACTTATTCAAGTTGGATATTCAAGTATTTGATCCAAATACATTGGATAATATCCATCCAAAGTACTCTAGATTTGATTTATCTGATATTCATCCGGACTTGAATCTTATTAATATTTAAATATATGGGGTCCGGCTATGTTGCAACAAATTATGTATACAATCGCTGCGAATTTTAACCGGATTGGATCTACATGGTGACAAACTATAAATGATCATATTGTTTGGATCCAATGGTTGGTTGCAGCAGTTGTAAGGTACAACTGTTGCAACATAGCTTTGGCCAAATGTATGAGACTAAAATTGAATATTATAATTAATATTTAAGTTTTGTAAATTAAATGAAAAATCAAAATTACATTGCCAAAAATTATTGCACCGTCGAAGACAACAATGACGACATTATCACTGAAAAATAGAAAGTGAATGAAAATAAACACAAATACTATCAATAGATTTAAAATTCTTCAATCTATTTAATGGTAGCAACATTGCTAGATAAATGGATGTACTGGCAGTGGAGGCACTTTCCAATGTAAACAATAATAGTAAGACCTCCATGATTAGGTAGCGTTTCAAGGTTCACCGCCTTTTACAACCAAATTGGCAGTCTCTAAATTGGAGAAAGGTGGCAATGTAATGTAACTCGTTGGGGTTTTGTGGTGCTGTTACGGCGGCAGACATTTTTGGAAGGCATGTGCAACTCTACATATCATCATTTTCTAGATTGAGACTATCATTGTGTAGGTTATCCAATTTTGAGTGCCTTTTAAGCCTTTCGGAAAAAGGCTCTCAAGTCTCAAGTGAAGCTAACATGGCTGGCCACATACAAGTATAGCCAAATCAAGACGGTCAGAGGCCGTAGCAGGACTACCATAGGAAAGCCTACATCATCCAATTTTGAGACTAATGATACCCTTTATGGCCCCCTTTGATCAATAATCTTATTACCGGCGATGGACTAGTTTTCGCCAACAATTATCTGTATTTTTTAATGTAAATTTTTTTTGGTAATTAATTAAAAAATAAGAGTGAGCCAAGCATTTTACAACCTCCAAAACAAGAGTAACAATCATTTCCACCACCTGATAGTTTTCAATCCTGACAGCAAATGAACTTATGGACACTCAACTTAGAAGTGATCAAGAAGACCAAAGGACGGTAAAAAGGAAGTCACAACAACAGGACAAGCACTTAAGGACAAAAAGCAAATAAAAAACAAACAGGTGCAAAACAAGAAAAGGGTTTTAAGATCAAGAACGGATAAGTACAGAATGAGAAATGATTGAGATCACGGGGGATCTACGCGACCGAGGAGTGAGCAAAACTAAGTAACAGAACAAGAACAATGAACAGAAGAAACAGTAGCAAAGAGTTGTTGAGATTAAAAGATAAGAAAAATAAGTGAATGAATGCAAAGAGTTGATGGCTAAAAGTATAGAGAACGTGATTTCGATTACCCAACCAACAATGTTTAAAAATGATTTGTTGGTTAAAATAAAATGATACAGATCTGGTTTCGATCTTTGTAATTTAATTGTGTATTAGTACGAGGTGAAGTGGTGAGCGACTCTTTTGTCTGAGTCAATCAACTCAAATATATTAAGACCACCTCGCATTTACCATCTTGCATTTCTTTCGCGTCTTTCACCATGCAACCAATTTTTAATTCGTGTGGAGCTTAAACAAATTTTGTCTGACTCCAAATATAAGGAATTTTTTTTTTCCCGCTCCTGTAAGGGCCTCGCTGAAGGGTTTTCATGTAATCTTTATTTGACTAACAACCTAAGTTCAAATTTCGGAGATGTAGGAATTCAAGTACTAAGGAGTTAGGGAGATTAAAAAATCATTTGGAAAAGAAGGGAACTGTTTTTAACTGCGTATGTACAACTAATCAACAAGAGACTTATTTTCTGGCAAAATAAATTAACAATGAAACCTTTAATGTGTAAAACTCTTTCTTCCCTCTTAATATCAAAGAGAGAATCTCTAGTGAACAAAGCTCGAGTCTCCAGTTATCGCATGTGTTATATTTGAGCCCCCTGTAGCCTATGGTGGTGTATTATTAACCTTTTGGCTCTTTTAATGCACATTGCTAATTTTTAAATAAATAAATAAATAAATAATACATAACAATAATGCCGAATTGATTAATGACAAATCTTGGATATATGAGGTGAAATGAACTGACTCATAAGCCTCTTTATCGCTAACAGACAAAAATATCAGCTACTTGCGCGAACGTGAACGATTAAATATTCCGAAAGATTCTTGCAAATGGTTATTTTCTCGAGCCAATGTAATGACAGATCTGGTTTTGATCTTTCTAATTCAAGACTCAAACTCCCATGATGAGTACGAGGTGCCTGACTCCTTTTCTGAGTCAGACAAATGTAAAGACAAATTACTAAAGCAGAACCTCAAATATTTAGAAAGATTTGGCTAAAGTGAATGTGAAGAGTAATATAAAAGCTGGTAAAATTAGGAATGGCAATGGGACAATTCGGTTCAGAATTGGCAAATCCCACTTCAGTCCTGATCATGTTAAAGGGACACGTTGCCGTACCCAATCTCGTACCATTTTTCTAACGGGAATAAAAATGTTTCCCAAATCCTGACCGATCAAAAATTGATCCCGGTTTAAAATCCAAATTGTCCTGAATTTTTGAGGAAATTCTAATACAACAAAACCAGATTGTGTATACCTGCTATGGCGCAGGCAATGGCTTGGTTTTGAGCAGCAGCGTGGTAGCATGAGGGTGGTGGCCGCACGAGTTCATGGGCGGGTTGTGCGGGACTAATATCACATGAAAAGGGGTGGATAATTCTCGCTGGTTGCTCAATTACTCATGCTAAGGCCTGCTGGCACTTGGGGGACGTCAGTGTAGTTAGAAAGGTTCAAACCACAAAATCTCTTGTACCACCTAGAAGGTTTTACCCAATGAGCCATCTAGCATCCACAAAAAAGTTACAGATTATAACATGAAAGAAATGAATTTACTAACCAGGCCTATAGACAATGAAATGCCAGAGACTGATCTCTCATAAAATTAGGCCGAGAAGAGTCTGATCCCCTCATTATGAGTGAGGCTAAACTGCTACACTTGGGGCAGGGAACTTTCCGCCAGAGAATTTAGGCAGTTCACCAACTGAAGTTTGTAGTTAACAATGGTAACTTGTCATGTATTTCCCAATCCCTCAGCAAGTATGTCACTAACACTGTCTGGGAAGGAAGAACTGTCAAAAGCAAATCTTCGACTATCTATTTCTTCTCCAACTGAAGACCCAACCAATAAGCCGTGAGTTGTAGCAGCTGGTACCCAACCTTTTTCCAACATCAGGTCCAATAAATAAGAGGCCTCACTTGTCAGACCCTCTTTCCAGAGGCCATTGATCAGTATGTTGTACATTGATGAATCCAAAACTTCACAGTCAGATACGAGCTTATTAATCCCAGATGAAACCAGGTGTAACTGAGAGCCATCAGCCAAGCCATGCAGCAAACTAAGCATGGTTTCTCGGTCAGGCACCAAACCTGCTTTTATCATCATGTTGAAAAACAAAGCACAATCCTTCAATTTGTTTTGTTCACTCATGCTTTGTATGAGGATGCAATATGCTTCCGCATCAAGAGCACAACCCTCCACCAGCATTTGTGCAAGCACTACCAAAAGATCTTTAGCTCTTTGTAATTTAACCAATCCAAGCATGATCTTGGTGTAAGTTGAAGTAGTATAAGAAGTACCAGAACTGTAAGCCAAAGACCGTAGCCTGATTGCTTTATCGACTTTTCTCATGACACATAAACCATATATCAGGATATTGAATGAGGAAGAAGAAAGGGAGCATCCATTCTTAGACATGCAGCAAAATACTTCAACAGCCTCCGTAATCTTTTCTACCTGGCAAAGGCCTTCCACCAACTTTGAGTAAGATATAGAATCCAAAACCAAAGACTGGGTGGAAACTTGACGAAACACCTGTAGAGCATCCTCATAATTGCATAATTTACATTTTCCTAGAACAAGAGCCGAGTACGTGGCACAGTCAGGAACAACTGAAGACACAACCATTCTACCAAGTAGTTCATACGCTTTCCTGATCTCCTCATTCTCACAAAGCCATCTGATTGGAATATTCCAAGAATCACAATCAGCTATTTTTCTGTCGGCCATTTTCTCCAGAATACATTTAGCCAGGAAAAATTTACCAGCATTGCAGCAACATTCAAGCAAAGCATTGTGTGGAGAAGTTACATAACCACATTTGTCTTCCAGGAAATTAACAGACTCATCAAATTTTCCTACTTCACAGAGCCCTCTTACTATATCCACAAACACATCATCAGTGGGTGTTAAACCAATTACAATCATCTCTTCAAGAATATCATTTGCATCATCTAATCTTAGGTTTTCACATAAGCAACTAATCAGCTCCTCATAAGTCAACTCATCCGGCATGAGATCCAAAGCTCTCATCATCTTAAACAATCGGATTGCCTCCTCTAGTTTATATTCTCTACATAACATAGGAATTATACGGGTATAGAAACTCAACTCCAGCTGAATCCCAAGATCAAACATCTCGCCCAAAATTGAAACTGAATCATCCACTCGGCTGTTAGCAATAAGACCTTTAATTACTATTTCAAAAGTCCTACTGTTAGGACAACACCCTTTCTTATGCATTCTCCGAAACTGATCCAAAGCAGACTCAATTCTATTAGTTTCAAACAAAACTTCCAACAAATAGTTCAAAGTATCAACATTCGGCACAATTCCTGCTTTCACCATCTCCTTATAGACAAACACAAAATCTGCAAAACCTCTCTTCTCTTCCACAATAGCACCCAATACGACATTAAAAACATCAACCGAAAGCTTAAAACCACCCGAATTCATATTCACAAGAACCCTCATTGCTCCATTTACCCTATAATGATTAACAAATGAATAAACTAATGAAATAAGAGCTTCTCTCACATTTGGATACCTTTCTTTTACCATATTTTGACAAAGCCCCTCCATTTCTTCAACATTTCCAGCCAAACCAAGCTTCAAAATCATCTTACAATACGTATCAGCAGTGTGTTGAAACCTTTTCTGGATTGATACCCATTTGAAAATCTTCAAAGCAGAGCTTAATTCGTTAGTGTTATCCAAAATCCGGATTAAGTGATCCGGGGAAAGCTTATTTCTTAAAGACTGAATCTTTGCTTCATAATCAGTGGTGTGGTGTGACTTTATCATATCAGTTTCAGAGCTAAGTGGGATCGTATTGGCACATGAAAGTGAAGAAATGCATGAAGTTAAATTCCCCCACTTGATGATTTTGTTTGAAATCGTTAAAGATGAACGCTTTATGGCCATTGAATGAATTCATGAATAATTAAGAGAACTTTACATGACACAAAACCAATACAAAGGAAGATTATTAATCACTGACCTGAAAATTCAGTAGATAGCTGAAAGTGTAATGAAGCAAATTCTCCGTGTGAAATTTGTTGCCGAACTGAATTGCCGTTTTATTTTGTTGCTGGTGCTGTGTTTTTCGGTATCGGGGCTGGGCTTCATGCCTATAGCTCAGTCAAACTAGGCCATTCCGGGCTTGGCCAGGCCCAGCCTCAGGCAATTTCTTTGGGAAATCGGAAATCCTATTTTCATCAAATGGAATTTCCTTTATGCGAATACTTTTTCCCCCCTTACCAGTTAGTTGTAGGCTGGTAAAATTTGACAAGCTGTATTATCCCGACATAAATAAGACACAAATAAATGAGTTTAGGTGATTAAATATGGCATAATTACTAAACAGACCATATTCATGTTATCCGATTAATAATCGAGTTGAGTTAGGGTTTAGAGTCTCTAATACGGTAACTTGTTTATGACATGATTATTCTATTAGAGTCTCTAATACGATATGTGTCACATTCATCATATTTTGAAAATCATATTTTTATTTAATACAAATAGATTAGAGTTTCCAAAATTTCTAGAAGATCTAATCAAAACATGTTAAGAACTAATGTGGTTTTTTATTAAAAATAAATAAATTGTGTTAAATAAGTGACTTTAATTTGTGAATTTTAATATGTATGGTAACTAAGCTTAATGCTACAGTATGGTTAAACGGACATGAATCTCATAGAATATTGATGATACCATGGTGATGTATTAGGTGCAATTCTTTTGAATGGAGGTTCGTATTTATAAGAACATTTTAAATGTGGAACTATCATAATGTATATGTTTTGGGTTATGAAAAGGCAGATGTGAATGAAATGATTTTGATTATGTGTATTTGAAAGGATCACGTAATCAAATTTTTGTGGATGTCAATTGATTTTAGGGTGGTGATCAAGGTCGGTTTCGGTCGAATTCTCCTCACGTAGGTGAAAAGAAGATTTATCTTCCATTTTTTTATTTCTTGTTATGCTTGTAAAAAAGAAAAAAGAAACATATTTAAATTGAAAGGATTGAGAATTAATGTGTTTGAAAAGATGGTATCACCTCAAAAAATGAATTATATTCAAGGAGATTTGGAGGCTTTATGCACAATTTTACATTTGGGTATTTTTTTTTTTCAAATTAGAAACACAGGATCAATAAACAACAACAATTTTAGCAGGAGAATCACGTTCCATAAATTAAGTATGACATGATAATAAGAAATGTAATATTGTGAAATCAGGAGGGGGCCTTGTACAAGATTAATTGTTGCTCATTCGCCCAGCCATAGATGGCCTTCCCCCCATAGTGAAGTACTACATTTCAAAGAATTATAAATTAAATCAAAACCCAAAAAGAAAAGTCATTTATTAAAACCTAATTAATCTTCTTCCTTAGGGATGTGATTAGATTAGGTGTAGATAGATGCCCTCAATTGCATTGGCTCTCTTGGCTCCCTTGATCCCAAAAATCAATATATTGGCACGTCACATTCGCGCACGAGCTCTTTTTCATAAGCATCGCAATAGTTGTAAATCATGTGCTCTGTTTCAACCATTTCAATGTAGTCCTTATCCTCTTGTGTAAGAGGATGATCCTCCCCTTGCTCGTACTCAGTTATGTTGAGATTCCTGTAGTGGGCTACGTAAGGTGCGTATTGCCAGTTAATCTTGACGGAGCCACCGTTCGTTGCCCAGTCATCACCATTCCAAATGCTGGCATATACCCTCATTGGTTGCTTTGTTGGGTATGGGAGGTTTAGGTCCTTCTCGTGGTTGTTGTGCACTCTTATGGGCTTGTCATCGACCATGAACACAATCCGCTCAGGATTCCACACGACCGAGTAAAGGTGATAATCCTCCGAAGGATCGTACCAGAGGTTGTAGGTTTTCTCCTTCCGGCCTTCGCCTTGGGAGTAAATGTTGGTGTGGAGTGTGATTGGTTCCCCGGTCACATTTCCCAAGAACTCAAAATCTATCTCGTCGTGTTTTGTCCCGAGAGACGATAAGTAAAACGTTGTTACAACACCGGCGGAATAGCCAGGGGTTAACTTCAGTTCTACGTCGAATCTCGAGAATAGGTACTCTTCCTTGGTTTGGAAGCCTGAGCCGGAGTCTTTGTCGAGGGAAAGCGACAGGGATGCGCCATCCTCGGAGACTTTAACGTGTTCCTTTCCCCATTCATCAATGTCGACGTCTTTCACAAAGTCAGTAGCAATTGAGACTGCCACCAAACAATTACAAATGAGCAATAATGCAGCAGCAGCCCTAAGAGAAGACGACGACGACCACATTTTTTTTTTTTTTTATTGTTGTTGTTTATTTATTTGTTTATTGATTGATTGATATATTTTTTTGAGCAACGGAGCTATGTATTTATAGGACACTTCCACCTCACATTTTTACAAATATTGCGGGAATTTGTTTTGATATTTGACTTGCAACCAATCCTGAAAATAAGATTATTAAAAATAGCTTTGAATTGGAATAATTTCAATTTATTTTTAATTGAATTTTGTTCACAAAACTAAATTTACTATTTTTAATTTTAAGATTATTTTGATAGTTTGACTAGTTATTTGCCCCATTTTCTTGAAAATGGTATATCATAATGTGAGATTTATTATGAGTTTCATGACTATGCGAATAATAAAATTAATCGAGGTTTCGTATCACTTAGATTAATTATTTTAGTTTATGAATTTAGTTTTGTACTCAGCATCACTTTGATTTTATATAAGTTGGGTACCTAACAGTCTCTAAAACTTTGCATATTTCTTTTAATCCCCTCTAATTTGCTAGTAACCTTATGATTTAAACGTCTAAAACTTGTTTATTCTCCGAAACATTAGTGTTTTTTTTCTTTTAGAATTTTGTATGATAAATCATAAACTTATTATTATTATTATTATTATTATTATTATTATTATTATTATTATTATTATTCGGCTAAATCCAAAATAAATGACGAATCCATTCAGAATTAAGAGTTGTGCTATTGGCACCCCGTTTCTTATCTTATAAATCTCATCTCTAAGGACACTTCACTAAAATATGCCATCAATATCATAAATTCTAATAAACCCCATTTTAGTCTGAATTTTAAAATTTTATTAATTTCAGGCTTTTTAAATTTTATTGGTTTATTTTTTATAATTTACGTCTAATTTTCAGACATTCAATCTTAACCAAAAAAAAATTTACTTTTATTTAAATGAGAAGAAAATATTTTATTCGAAAACTATCTCTATTAAATATATTTGTTTCCTAAATTATAAACCTAATTTTTTTTACATTTCTAATGATATAAATGTCAAATAACTATGTTTTAAATGCTTTTTATTTATAAAAAGAAAAACACATATCAATTATATTTAGATATTAAAAAATAAAAAACAAACATAACATTCAGACATTTGTATTAAAACTCATTTAGACTTAAGAAGAATTTAGATCCATTCAGATTTCAAATAAATAAAAAAAACAAATCCTATCTAAAACACTTGTAGAACCATCACAATAATATTTATATTTGACATTTTTCTATGAATTTTAGATATTAATCCAATTTTTTTGAAAAACCAAATTCCAATAACATCAAGAAAAATGATGAAATTAATTTTTTTCTTGGATGAATCTTCTTGGTTCTATGATTTTTTTGCAATAAGTCCACGAAATTAATATAAATATGTCAAATAAAAAAAAGCAAAAATTTTAAGTTGTGAAAATAAATAAACAAGGGCTTAAATGCAATAGGGTGTAAGATAGTATGATAGAGAAGATCATTTGTCCTTTGGTAATTTCCGAAGAAATAGAAATTGTAATTTAGGATAAATAATTTAGGGGGTGATTAAGATTACAATGGGGTGCCAGTAGCTCTACCTAGAATAAAGCCAGTACTTCGCCCGTAAAAGCCCAACCAAAATGGGCCAATTCTCGTCGATGTACAATTTTTATACTGCGAATTTGTTTGTGTGTTGGGGGAGAACTCTAGCCTTAAAATCTGACTTAAATTAATAACTAAAACTTCATATGTTCGATCTATTCAATTAAATGGTGTCAATTTTCAAGTTTAAAGTTAGCTCTTATGCCTTCATCCTCTAACTTAAGAAAGGTTAATCAATTGGGCTTCAATTAGTGTTATTTGTTTGGATATCTGATTTTAAATTTTAAAGAAGATAGAGAAACACATTAATTTACAATTTACTGTCCACCGTCCACATTTTAAAAAAGAATAAAACAATAATTCCTCATCCATGTGTCATTGAATTAGATGATTAATAAATGAAAATTTTAAATTTAAATTTAAAGTTAAATGAACCAACCCATTACGTAAGGTTGTGATTCCCTTAATATTCAATTCAGTGGTGTGAATTTACCAGCTAATCCTTCTTGTCATTTTTCCAATCTAATTTTGTCATAGTAATTAGCAAAAGGGCATGACTCCTCCTTCCTTTTTCTTTTTTTTTGGGTTTTTAATTAATTAAAGTTATGCATTTGTTTTAAAAAGATAAATAAGGATAGCTTAATTTTTTTTGGTTGAAGATGAGATTGTATGCGAATAAGGTCATTAATCTTATGGATTTACTTACCTAAATATATATTCACTAATGTGCATCTTGTTCTTTTTCCTCTTTTTTTTTTTTTTTTAAATGCACACTATCCAGACGTATGCCTATTGTACTTTCAAAATATAACAATTATTTCAAAATATAACAATTATTGCCATAAATGTTTTATTTTTTTAACATTGTTATTTCAATTAAAAGTCTACAAATATTTATAATTCTCGAACCTGATCCTTAGAATTGAGGGTGCAAATTTGTCGTCGACGGGCTACATTGTCTTCTCAACCTTATGCTTTTGCAAATTGACTTGAAAAAGAAACTCATAAGCCACCAGTTTAATGTAATTAATGGCTCAAATAAAAGTCTTGTTTGAGAATGGTAATCAAAATAAAATGTTAAAATACATTAAAAATTTTTAAAAAAAAAACTAAAGTTAATTTCTTATAAATTATGAGGGTAATTATAACTACTAAATAAGATGAAGGTTAATAACTCACAATTTAAGTGCATAAATTTATTATTTAGATAGAAACTGATAAAAGTTAATAACTAATCATCACATCACTCTCTACAATAAACCATGTCAATTAGAGTATGATCTTCATATCCAAAATTCATAACCCTATCATTGTTTTTTGGCCTTTTATCAAATGAACTCTTACGTGGCAGAAACTCATTTGCCTCCCCAAAAATTTTGAATTGCCCGCGCTCAAACTCGAAGTCAAGCGACGGACGAATCTAATTTTACCAACACCAAAGGTTCGGATTCCGTCATTTTCTAAGCCCGAGGCTAGGACCCAGCTTCGGGTTCCCCACTTACGCAAGAGCATTGAACTCCCGAACCTAACACTTTTTCTCTCTCCTCTGTCAGTCTCTCAAACCCAACAACTCATCCCGTATAAGACAAAAAAAAGAAAGGGTCTCAAAATTCCCAAAAAATCCCTAAAAATTTCCACCAGTGCTTACTTCTTACCATTTTCGTTCAAATTTTTTCCCTTGCATAGCCCTCTGATTCCATCAGGCCATCAGATTACAGCCGTCAGATCACTGTGCCTGCTCATTGCCAAGGTGGCGATGTTACAGTCATTTTTTGTCACATGCAACTGCAGGCAGCTGGTCAAGTTATGGTTTGGTTGTCTCGCTGTTGAATGATTTTGATTCGAGCTTATTTTCTCGAGAAAATTAAAGAGGTAAGTGGGTTTGCTTCAAGCAACTCAAATTACTTCAAAAGTTCGAATTTTTTTTAGTTCTGTTGATCTTCTCAGTGTTTTTTTTTTAATAGATTTTTATTCTCTCTCTATGAGGAGTCTTCACATATATTTATTAGCTGAAATGGACAGACCCTTTACGTGTTGTTTTAATTCTCTCTCTTCATAATAATTTAGTTTGGTCCAGTATGGTCTATTTTCAGTCATAAAAAATATTTTTTTGTTTTTATTTATTTTACACGAACCAGATTTTCCGAAACGAGTGATTGATTATATGTGTGAGTTATGTTAATTTGACCTAGATTTTGAACTTTCAAGTTGAAATTTTGCATGCCCTTTTAGTATATTTAAAGTTATTATTTTTTTATTTTTTGGGGTTTATTCGGAGGTGCTTTAAATTTAATGCACAACCACCCTTGTCCACATGCAGATATGGAGAAGAGAATAGCTTTCGCTCTAAGGGCCGTGAATCACTGATCACTCAATTTCAGGGCTTTGATTCAGTGTATGGACACTTGGTCTTTAGATCTTTCAGCAGCTACCGTTGGATCAAAAGTTTTGATTTTTTATGTCAGCTTCTGGCCATAGATCATCCATGTCACCATCTCCCTCATCATCATCTTCTTCTTCAGTTCCTGCTAGAGAGATTGATCCTTTGTTGAAGGATTTGAACGAGAAGAAGCAAAGTTTTAGAAAAAATGTTGTGTCTTTAGCAGCAGAGTTAAAGGAAGTAAGGACCCGTTTGGCTTCGCAAGAACAGTGTTTTGTTAAAGAAACCCTAACAAGACAGGTACTTGAATCTTGATTTTGAGTTTTGTTTTTGTGTAGTTTTGATGATTAATTCAAATGTTTTTTTTTTTTTTTTGTTGTGGTTCAAATCTTGGCTTCAATCATTTTGTCTTTTGGGAAGCTGAAAGTCTTTCTGTGCGTGGGGTCATGCGGTGGGTTTTTTGTTAATATTATTATATTGAGTTTGGTTTTTGCTTTTCACAGGAAGCAGAGATGAAGGCAAAGAACATGGAGGATGAGATTTGCAAATTGCAGAAGACATTAGAGGAGAGAAATGATCAGCTACAGGCTTCAGCTTCTACAGCTGAGAAGGTGATTAATTTGTTTTTTTTTTTATTTTTTATTTTCTTGTTTCAGCTGCTATCTGATGTTCTGATTTTTTGCTTTTCATTTATGATTTCAATGAAATTAGGGCACATGATTCACTTAAAACAAGTTTATTTTCTTGATCTTGGATTCTGGTAGGTTTTTTTTTTTTTGGATTGCTGCTTGAAGCTATCGTATAATCCATGAATCTTGTCCTCATCTTTTTAAGATGCCTTTTGGAATTTTCTTTGTTATTTTGGATGGGGAGCCCAGTGAGGGAAAGGTGACCATGTGTTTCAGATATTATATTCTTGTCTTACCTTTATTTGTGCCTTGACTGATTCCATAAATTTGTCTTTTTACCTCGGAGGTTAAGTTCATAAATTGAGCCAGTTTTAGACATAAAATAGCTCCTATTTTCCTAGATTGAATTTATATGGTAGATGCACAATTTTCCTGGTCTTATGATTGGGTATCTTTTTCTTTATTCTTTCTCTTCTGTTTCTCATGCTTCGTGTACTGCATTGATACCATTTCCTTCAAGATGGTACATAATGAATGGTGCGTGATAAAGATGGTAGAGAGTTCTGCCTGCTATTTTAATTTCCCATACTTCGGCTGTCATTTTCATAACCTTCATGGCCACTCATTAGCTCGTTTAATGCTGCATCCACTACAAATTGTGGTGTCCAGTGAGATTATAAATTATTTATACAAGTGATCAGATTCCCTCATTTCTCTTGCTTGGCAACTTTAGTCTGGTACTAGGATGAACTCTTGTAATCATAAATTATTAGAACATCCAAAAATTCTAGTCAATTTCTTATTGGTGATAAAAAAAAAGAAAGATTAGTTAAACTTTACTTTTGTGCCTTGTCCTCGAGTGTGTGTGTGTATTGGAGGTCATAATCGGTACCAGAACAACCTCTTACATCTTTAACAAACTGTTATACTTACCGAATCCAAAGTAGGTTGTATTTTTATCATAGCACATTAAATAAGCAATATCAAATTTTAATTGCATAAATCTGTATCTTGCACACGTGGGTAAAAGCAACCTGATTAGACATACAAAAGGAGCTTTACCTTCTTTGTTCACCCCCTTAGGTATCAATTATTAGAAGTTTATTACATAATTTTTTTTTTTTTTTTGGTGGAAATCATAGATCCATAATTTTAATAGCTAATGCTTCCCAATTTTCCATGGGATTTGAACAAGTTATCCATATGCTCATATTATGTTGCTAATGCTCTGATGATTTAATTGCATCTTGGGACATTGACTCACTCTATGGATTTGCATGGTTTAAGTAATAATTAGCTATGAGTTTCTTAAACATTCCCATCCCCACCCAACCCACCCCTCCAAAAATAAAAGAAAACGAAGACCACCAAAAAAAGAAGATCATAATTAACTTAAATAGGCTGTATTTAGTAGAATCAGGGGGAAAAAGATTGCCAATAGTTTTTGTTAACGGAAGATGGTTATGTGGTATAATTGAGGATATCCAAGGGCCATATTCCTTGTATCACTACTTGATTTGGTTTTGGTTGCAGTATGATCATTTTCGATTGTGCATTTTTCGTATATGTTAGTTATTTCAAACTGTACTATCATGCTGTACCTTTGGTGAGTCTGATCTTTTATTTTTGGGGAAGCAGTACCTGATGCAGCTGGATGGTCTTAGATCACAGCTTGCTACCACTAAAGCAACTGCAGATGCAAGTGCTGCATCAGCTCAATCAGCACAGCTTCAGTGCTTAGCATTGGTAAAAGAATTAGATGAGAAGAATAGTTCATTAAAGGAGCACGAGGATCGTGTAACTAGATTAGGACAGCAGTTAGATAATTTGCAAAAGGATCTTCAAGCAAGAGAATCTTCCCAGAAGCAATTGAAAGATGAAGTTTTCAGAATCGAGCAAGATATCATGGAAGCCATTGCCAAAGCTGGCGTAAACAAGGATTGTGAACTGAGGAAATTGTTGGATGAGGTTTCTCCAAAGAATTTCGAGAGAATTAATAAACTTCTGGTTGTTAAGGATGAAGAAATACACAAGCTGAAAGATGAAATAAAGATTATGTCTGCCCACTGGAAGCTAAAAACTAAAGAATTGGAGTCACAGGTACTTCATGTTCTGTTAATTATTGCCTTTTTAAGAATGGTATCATTTCATTATTTCATTTTTGTCACTATCTGTTACTCATCCAATTATAATCTTACAATTGTTTTCTGTAACAGTTAGAGAAGCAACGGCGAGCAGATCAGGAACTAAAGAAGAGGGTGTTGAAGTTGGAATTCTGCCTCCAGGAAGCACGTGCTCAAACAAGAAAGCTTCAAAGGGTAATGTTAATGTCTTTAAATATTTCATATACTGTGGGATGATGCCATAGTTTGCAGTGAATAAGATTACTTTCAGTGCAGTTTATTCAAAAATTATTGCTCTTCCCAAAGCTGGATGGACTGCATTTATAAATAATATAGTGAGTGAGTGGTCCATTTCATTTCACTGAACTATGCATGCATATATCAACTGATTAGTGGTCCACCCACTAATACCTTGTTGGCCCCTAGACTTGGTACAAGTTCCCATGGTCTTAATTCTACAAATTCCTTTCTTTTCATAATATTCAAGAGCACTTAGTATCTCATCAGCCCAGGTAACTTGCTTGAGCTTGGAAGAACATTTCCGCTTATTCATTTTCGGGACCTTATACCAATTTGGTCATTCCACCGTTCTTACTGTTACCAGATTCAACATCTATTACATGTTTCTGTTATGTTTAATTGATGTTATATGTCATTACCAGATTCAACATCTATTACGTGTTTCTGTTATGTTTAATTGATGTTATATGTCATGACAGATGGGAGAGCGAAGGGACAAAGCTATGAAAGAACTCAGAGATCAATTAGCGGCAAAGCAACAAGACGCACATGTGGCTACTGAAAAACAGAATTTCTGGGAGACCTCAGGATTCAAGATTGTAGTTTCCATGTCAATGTTGATCTTGGTGGTGTTCTCCAAGCGTTGAAGTATTATGTTATATATAGTTACCCCTGTGAATAAGGAATGTAGTAACTTAAAAGTCAAATGTGGAGAGGTTAGAGAAAAGCTGTTGGGCCATTTTGCTTGTAGAAAATGCTATATATGGTATGCTTGTTTATGCCTTGTGGCTTTGAGGCTACTATATTTTAGAAAAGAGTTGGGATCTATCAGATTAAGACTTTATTTGAAAATTGGGAAAAAATATCTTCAATAATTTGGGAACCTTTTAATCTTTGAAAAAAAAAAATCTTCACCCAAATGCGTGTTTTATCTACTTCACAGTTCACAGTTTACACCCATTAAAAAATTTGGGACACTGTACAATCAAGACCAGAGCACAATCAGTTTTATAAAAAAAAAACTATGCAAGCTTTGTGAAAGATATCCTAGCCCCTGATCTTGATCTTTGTTTTGAGAGACTATTCTTTTTGGTTTACTATCACAGCCATCATTATTCATATTCTATCAAAATTATCCAAGCATCCAAAACAAACTTACCAACCTGCTACATAATGAGGAGAAATTCTCAGGTTTATTTGCTGAAAGATGGCCGACAACCTAGGAATATTCTAGAGTCTACAGATACCCTTGATATATTATCCAAGGAATTTTCCAGAAAACTACAAATTACAAAATTGCTTCATCTTCGGTGGTTGATGACATGCTTATTCATGTCTCATAATTTCTAGAATGAGTAATAAACCTCCAGGGAAAAAAAATGTCTTGAAATGCACTCTCAAAGTTAGAACTTCTTTTTGGAGAAAATACCGGTCATATATTAACCGAATAAAACATTAGAAGAGGCTGGCAATTTCTAAAGGATAATTTTTAATTTAAATGTACCCTCCTGGAAAAGGAAAAGCCAGTTTGACTAAATTATGAGCCACCACGTTACAAGATTTAGGTGCATGTTTAATCATAATGTAAGCTCTCTTAACCATAAGTTCCTTGATCTCCTGTGCTAGCCAATCAATCTCTTTCTTGCTAGACAAACTTCCATCAAATAGAGTAACAATATTTACTGAATCAAGTTCCATAATCAAGGGGGTTAGACCCAAGTCAATTGCTAGCTCAACCCCTTTAAAATTGTATCAGTTGTATCAGTTTCTGCCTAAACCTAGAGTATTCTTAAAGAATTTTCACATGAAAAAAAAAAAAGAAAAAGAAAAAAAGATGAAGTTTGTGGATTTCAAGCCTATTATATTATGGTACGTACAATAGCATATTTATATGTGCAGAGCTTATTATCTTGTTATTTTACCATAGTCATAATTATAAATTTAATTCTAATTAATAGTTGTAATTGAAATTATTATTATAATTATTATTAAAATTGAATAACCAATGGTCAATCTGTTGGATGATAAATAGGTAATTTTAATAATTACAAAATTCATCATCTAATTGATAATACTTGGGTCTCAAATTTATACTCAAATATCATAATCACTCCTATTTTTTTGTGTTCATTTTTTTTTTTTTTTACAATTATAATTGTATTAATTGCTAACAATCTCTTATTTTTATTAAAATCATTTAAAATTAAATTTTTTAGATGATGCATCATTTATCGAGTAAGAGTGACAACATCATGTCGTCGATAAACTTACAAACTACATAACTTCTCATTTAGGGTAAAAATATAAACGGCACGTCATCTAAAGTAAGCGCGGCGCATATTATTTATGCATGTTCGTAGCATGAATTTCAAGGATGATGTGTTGTCTTTATGATTAATTTATTAATGACATGTCATCTATAAACAAAACGACAAGTTAGAAATCATTTAAAACCCGTGGGCCTATTAAAGTACTTTTAATATTTTATTATTCTTATTATTGTTACTACTGTTACTACTTCTTCTGCTATTATCATTATTATTATTATTATTATTATTATTTTATCATTAACATTGTTACTATTATTATAGATAATGATAATACTGATACCATTGTTAACTAATGATATTTTGGCACTTGTAATATTCTTAGAAAAAGTAAATGCACTAATGGATATATCACATATTTCAATTCTTTTTTTTTTTTTGAGGAATAACATATTTCAATTATAATTTTTATAACTAAAGTCAATAACTTATTCTAATTATAATCTTATAATTATAATTATAATATTTTTATTTTAGTCTATTTTGATTTTATTCCAACTCTAATTCTTACAATTAAAATCAACAACTTATTTTAATTATAATTTTAGTCCATTCCAATTCCAAACCATTTAGATTCTACTCAATTCAAATTACTAATTGATAAATGCATCATTAAAGTACTGAAAATAACATTCTTGAAATATAGACGACTTCTCATCTCTAAAGTAAAATTTTACAATGGTTATTTCTTTTCTTAATAACGTTTACTGTTAAAAGCTAATTAGGTGTGGGCAACAGTGTTTCATCCTGAATTCTAAAGAATTGATAAGAATAAAACCAAGAATAAAATTGAATTGGAACCAAGAAAATTAAACCTTTTTTTTTTAACATTCTCAGGTCCTCTTAAACCATGCCGCCTAGCGCTGTTTTAGTATAAAAAAATGTTAATGATTTTTTTTTTATTGGATTTTGATTTTAAGAAAAAAAATATCAAACCAAAACTTGAAAATCCAACCGAACTGACTTTTTCGAAATAGATTCGATTCTGCCTAACCTTATTGGATTTTGATTTTAAGAAAAAAAATCATATCTTTTTTTAATAATATTTGGCTATTAAGAGGATTTCATACTTTTTTTTTTTATTTCATGCCTAAAACTAACCCCAGCTAATTGATAGGCGTATTTTTAATAATAGTTTTCAAAAAGAATATGTCTCATGTATTAATTTTCTTTTAAATCTGAAGTATTCTTGAAGAATTCTATATACAACGAACATAATAAATAAATAAATAAATAAGTTTGTGGATTTCAAGCTTACAAAATTATGGTAAAATAATGTATTTATATGGCCAGAGTCTATTATCTTGTTATTTTACTATAATCATAATTATAGTTTTAATTGTAACTAATAGTTGTAGTTTATATTTGGAATTGTTATTATAATTACTATTAAAACTTAGTAAAACATCTATTGGATGGTAAATAATTAATTTTATAATAATAAAATTAATCTTCTAATAGATGAGTTACTTACAATAATTGGGTTTCAAATTGGAATTCAAATGTTGTGATAACTCTTATTTTTATCTTTTTTTGTACAATTATAAATGTAATAATCATATCCCATATATCTCTTAAAAAATAAACAATTTCTTAATTTTATTAAAATCATTTCGAATTCAACTTTTTAGATGATGCATCATTTATCAACTAAGAAGAAAGACGTCAAGTCAAGATAAATTTACATATTATACGACCTATCCTTACTGATCATAATATAATCGATGCGTCGTCTAGAGTATATGCAGACACATACTATTTATGAATGTCAGTCGAATGAACCTCACGGACGACCTGTCGTCAACTTGATTGTTTAATAAATGACATGTAATCTATAAAGAAAACAATAAACTATATGACATCTATAACTTGTGTGCGGATTATTATTATTATTATTATTATTATTATTATTATTATTATTATTATTACTACTACCACCACCACTACTACTATTACTGTTGCTGCTACTATTCACCACCACCACCACTACTATTATTGTTATCTTTATCATTATTATAGTTATTAGTATTACAGATTGAAGAAGAATCCTCCAGATTGGATTTACAAATGTGCTGATGTACATAAGCTGTGTTAAGGGAATAGAATTACCTTGTGTAAACCTTCCATTAACCATTTGATCAACTACAAACGTCCTGTTTTATGTAGAGAATCATCGTTATTTAGGACTTGTGTTGTAGCTTTATCTTGTATTTGGTTCTTTAGGAATTTATTGAAGGGAAAATTATCAGATATTCACCCAAAATTTATCATGTTATTAGAAACATACAAAAGTTTAAATTTATTGGATTTTTCGCTCATTATTTACAATGTCTATCAATTGTCTACCAAAAAACTAATTATCTTTCCAAAATAACAACTATTAATAATTTATATTTGCTTTGTTTTATTATTTTGTAAGGGTAATCATATCTTTTTAGTGATGGTTGATAAAAATTACAAAAAAATTGAGTATAAAATTAAACACAATTAAAATTTTATAATATTTTTAATAATGAAATAAACTAAGGATAATGGATCATTTATAATTCTTCTGTTGAAATAGAAGGCCTGTCCACTCAGTTACTGTCATTTTTTAAAAAAAAAAAAACTAAATAATTTGATATCAATGAGGCATTATGTAATATTTTCACCGACAAATGTTACTTCTTCTGTGGCAAATCGTCCATTCGGTTAGCATTGCAAGCTCGTGTGCTCTCTTCATTCCACCAAAAAAAAAAAAAAAAAAAAACTCATATGACAGCTACTCATAATTTCTTGCCAATTCCAAAGCCATAATTGAAGCCATAATGTCTGGTACAATGGACCCCCTGAAGTTAAATTCAACTAGTTCTATAATTAGAATCCAAAGCATTGGCCTGGGGGCTCATAAGTGGCTCAAATAATGGAGACAGAGAATCCTCCTACACATACAAGACAACAATCTTTTCTCATTTTCTCCAAATCATCATGAAATTGGGTTAAACTTTTGACTCTCTTGTATGTCTTCTTCATTTGGCCATTTTCTGTTTTCACAAAACACAATGAAAATTAGCAGCATATTTTCTTGCAGTTTCAAATGGGTGTTGTCCAATAAATTTAGAATGTGATTTGACAGAACGCAAGATGGCAAGACGGCAATACTGCATTGGATGATTGTGTGTTTATTTATTTTTTAAAAATAATAATTTAAAACTTTAAAGACACCTGCACATGCTATGTAATGTACTCTTTTTGTGCCGTTGAACCACTTTTGACTTTTATTCCGAGATTTTTACCGGACTGGATTCACAAGTAACTTTCCATTCTTACCGTTTGAGTCATGACTGAGACTCCGTACTTATTTACCCACTTGGATGAATGTAAGCAGATGCAAGTTTAAGGCTCATAATTAAACATTATTCATAGAGGAACAAAAATAATATTTGATTACCAACAAGGTATCACTATCGTCTATCACAAATAATAATACTGTAGATGAACATAATGTTATACTTTTATGTATTACAATAATACAGTTGTATAAACAATATCTCATTATTTTTTGTGTTTTGATGGTGTTTAAATTTCGGTACTTGTTGAAATTATAAGTTCATATTAAAGGTAAATCTAATTGACCGAATACGATGCTAGGCCACCAGTTTGAAAAATAAAATATAAAAAATTTTGATCACTTAATTGGCAAGCAGACTGCTCAAAGAACCCCACTAATTCTACAGAATTTCAAAGATCCCAATTTTCTCATGCCAGAAATATAATCTATTCAAAAAAGCAACCTACTATTAAACATGGAGCATTATATGTTTCAAGTAGAAACTAAGTTTTCTACCTTAAGTACTAAACATCTCTACATCTGGAATTAAGCTCAAGCAGTCCAGTTAGCATCTAATCGACACATCTTTGGTGTGGTGCTAGTTATCATTCAGCCTTGTTTGCTTCCTGCAAAAGTGCCTCTGTACACTGCTTGAAGCCAACTGCTACTGCGGCTGCTGCAACTCTGATCATTTAACTGAAGCAAGTGCTTCTGACCGGTTCATGTACATGGAGAAGTGCTTTTGTTTCTATATTTGTAGGATAATTAGTCCAATAACAAAGGATGTTACCAAAGTGAGGGAACTAAGAATGAGTTGTGACCCAGCTGATGTTGATGTGTTAACAACTGGAGGGCTATCGGACCCGAAACCTGATGCAGGGTTGCTTGAATTTAACACTCCAGGTGGAGTAACAGAGCTGCCAATAACAGAAACATTAAACTTCATTACTTCTCCAAGTCAAATAATTATCCCTACTATGGGCATGTTTGGAATTGTTGCGCTTTTGCTTAACTTTGAAATGACAGCAGCTAATGTTACCAGCATCCCAAGCACCTATACTTGGACAGCTACTGATATAACTCGCAAGATCTCAATCCCAAACATACACTTAAGGAATTTCTAATTAGTCATGAGGAAAAGCACTTTACCCTGGCGTCCCTGGCCCTGGAGATGTTGTCACTGGTGGTGAAGTTGTGGTAGCTGGTGGTGCAGTTGTGGCAGCTGGAGGTGTAGTTGAAGCTGGCTGAGCTGGCGGTGTTAATGCTGATGTTGGTGGTGATGGTGGTGCTGATGATGATGAAGAAGAGGATGACGATGGATAAACGCAAGAACCAGTGCCTTAAAAGATATACAGTTGGTATAAGCAACATTTCAAATGGATTAAACAGCTAATTGTAAAAGTAAAGAAACAAATATCAACAAACAATTGAGTTTCTTACTTGGGTTGGTGTTAACCACCATAGCAGTCCCTCCAAAATCACAGCTAGTTGGTGATGGATTCTTCTGATAATAACTATTAAATGCAAAAGAAGCATGGTTTTGAAGAGTATTAGGATTGTAACAACTGGCACCTTGCTGAATCAATGAACAATCTGCTCCCCCAATTCCACAAGCATAGTCCAATGCTTGCTGGAGTGCTGTCTCTGAGACTCCGTTCTTGGAAACACACCAGCTTTGTCCTGGAATTGCTGGAGCATTTGTCGTTGCAGGTGGTGTCACGGGAACAGGAACATTCCCTCCTGCTGGTGGTGGATATGTTGCCGCAGGATTAGTCACAGGCTGAGCTCCAGGCACCGTGACTGGTGCTGGAATTGTGGCAGGATTTGTGACTGGTGCTGCAGGATTCACGGGAGTTGCTGGAGGAATGTTTACAGGAGTTGTAGATGGAATTGGCAAAGGAGTACCACTAGGATTCGCTGGACTTACAGTCACAGGATTAGTAGCAGGGACAGTGACAATTGTTGGCGTAGGCTTATTATCTGGAGGAACTGGAGTTGTAGGAAAGATTGTTGTGTCACGTATGCTTGTCTTCAGGCTGTTTAGATGTCTTCTTTGCGACGAAGAGATCAGCTTTTCTTCTACAACCTTCAGTCCTTTCTGCACGAATTTTCCCATGGAAGAAGCTACATCTGCATATAATTCGTCAATATGAATGCTGTTTTCGAAGAATTTTGAAACAATTTCAGTGAATTCAGCTACTTGTTTAGCATCAGGCACAAGAGGACTCTTGATAACCAAATCAATAAGAATGTCACTATCAGGAAGAAAAGAAGTGGCCTTGATTGCTTTCTTGATCAGTGACTCAACCAAAAGCTCTGCCATGCTCAATTTCCCATCAATACCGGCTTCTATGATAACAACCGATCCTGTTTTGTTGATAAAGCCAAAGATCAAGCCGATTTCTCCTTCATGGGATGTGTTCAAATTCTCTAACAATGGTAATGGAAATGCTACTGAGACTTTAACTTTCATGTCAAGATGAATCCTATCGAGTGCTGAATGGAATGATTTCAACGCAGACAAAATCAATGGCAACACATTTTTTCCCGCAAATTCTTCACTGCTAAAACTTAATATGATGCTCTTGATGTTCACATGAGGGTGAGTGGTCAGCACATTGGTTTCTAGCCATGAAATAGCTGATAATTCAGATTGCATCAAGTCCACAACTAGGCTCAAATTTAAGTACAAATCAACTGATGAGGATGCATTAGAATTTATCAAAGAACTGAAATTTAGAACCCTTCGATCAGCTACATAAACACGAATTCGGTGCGAAGGGACATTGTTTGGCGTGAGGCCTAATGAATCAAATGATGTTACTTCACTTGTTGATGAAGCTGCAGAAGTGTTTTCTCTTCCATTAAACGCAAAACCAACCAGAGTTGCTGAAAGACCAAAATAAGGGGAAAAAATTTCAGAATAAGAAAAACTCAAGTTTATGATCATAATAAGTAAAGTAAAGTAATTGCTTACCAGAAGAGGAGATAGTGAGAATGTTGAAGAGGAAGAGGAAGAAGTACTTAGAAGCCGCTTTAGCCATTAAAATCAGGAGTGCTTTTTCTTTTCCTCTGCTTGAAATAAGGTTGAAGTAAGGAAGGCAAATGGATATTTAGTGAGATTCAGTGATTCAAGCAAGTGCAGTGGGAAGTGCTTAAAAGAAATATACAGATAAATTCAGGAATATAAAGGCTTTAGTGATGAGAGATGGAGAGAAAGTAATGAAGATAAGAAGAGGGGGAGAAAAAGTGAATAAAGGAAGATGAGTAAGATGAAGTTCAAGTTGCAAGTTTCTTTGTGGAGAAGAATATGATATGGTGGGGGGTTGTGTTGGAATTGTACTGTAGAAAGAATCAAAGTATCCTTTTTTTCTTTCTGCTGCTTTTGCTTTTTCAATGACATTAAAGCAGCATCTATGACTAGGAAAATTGCTTTTCATTTTTTATTTTTTTAAATTTAAGGACAACATACATGTGGAGCTAGTTTATAGATAACGCATTATTTATATGCAACCCACTAATTTTTTTCATTAGATTAACAGAATAAAGTTTTGCCACAATATATAAATAATATGAGTTTATTAATTGAAGTCTGTATTCATATATTATAGTATAATTTATATGCTCATTGAGTATAATTTAGAAATCTGCACTAATTAGTAGCTAGATCTCTCGATTTTATACAGAGGGAAATATATTTGCTCTTATACTACTAGTATTTAAGATGATACATTTATCTTCACTTATGAGAAAATTCAAACTAAATTCACCAATAAGTCAAGGTCTTACTAGCAATAAAGTACTATTTACAAAATTTAATGGGTTTTATATGACTCATAACCCATTCTTGTAACCATGTTATATTTAAACGCTTTCTGACAGATGATAATTCATACAATCAAACTAATTAGTACTTACTTAAAAAATTGTGTAATAATTTATATTTATATGTTTTATTTTCTAAAATAGTAAATAAATGCAAAACTAAACTCTGCATAAATTATGCGAGTAACATTTGGACCAATAAAAAATGTAAATCGATATCAATCTGCTACAGAATGGAATTAATAAAAGGGATTGGAATCGATGTAGGTCATGATTCATAAGGATAATATGGTGGATCGTCCAAAAATGGAGGGATCAAGAAAGTGACATGTAGCTGTGTCTTTAATTTGGGTTTTTTCACACTGGGAACATTTTAAATGAGATATCATGGTCGTCACCAATTATTTGTTGGGTTTGTCTCGTGTCACCTTTAGAAAAGGGAATTCTTACGAGGGATTCCTGCATTAAAGAGGGGTCGTTTGATTTGAAAAAGCAGCCCTTTAATTTATTTATTGCTTTCAAAATTTAAATTATAACTTAATAAAATACATCCATAAAAATTCCAACTAAACATGTGATCTTATGATGATTCACATATATATATATATATAGTGAGCTAATAAAAAAATAAATTATTTGATCCAGGCAGAATGATGACATACGTTTTATTAATAAAAATAATAACTAGTTCGCCGACACAATAGCCTCACGAAATATAAACAAAAAAAAAAAAGCATGTAGTTTTTTTTTTCCTTTTTCTAAACGACAAAATAAGAAATAAGCAAGCAATATAAATAAGTACTCTCTAAGGCTTGTTAAATATGGACAGAACATATATCGTATTTAATAGTACACATCACACGCTCCCCTTACAAGAGCTGGTCTATTTGAGGGCATGATTGAGCTACGTAGGCTTCATTCCTTCTCAAAAGGAGTTTGCCGTGTGTGCTATCAAACACAACAATGCCCATTAGATCAGTTCTTAAACATATATATATATATATATATATATATATATATTTATATATATATATATTGTTTTGAATTGATAAGATAATAGTTATTTTCATTCATTAAATTTAGTTAGTGTGAATCAAACCGTATCCAACTACGGTTGGAAAATCAAGTATACCGCACAACAGTTGAAACATAATTTTGTCTATATATATATATTCGAATATAATAATAAAAGTTTAAGTTGTGCCGTAATAGAATTGACCTAAATTAATATTTTAGTAAATTTATAATTGTAAATATTAATAAAAATTTAATTATACATATCATATCAATATTTTTAAAAAAATACAAATAAAGAAAAACTCTTAAGTGCTTAGATATTTCAAAAGAATAGAATTCATGGATTAATGAAAAAAAAAATGAACTAAAGAAAGATGCCAATTACTTATATGAGATTAGTGGAGGTTTGACGGTGGCCACAAGAATGATTTGAAGCATATATTATTGAAAGTTTGTCGGAAGAAACAAGTCTATTTGTAGCAGGAAAAAGAAAAACCTAAATAAACAAATACAAGAAATACAACTCCCCAAAGTATAAAACCAATTTAGGAAATTATTTAAGGCAAAATCAATTATATATGGAAATTCTAGTTGCTCAATTATTCTTGCATCAAATAATAACAAAAGGTAACAACAACTTAAGGGTTAATTTTATGGGGACAGGAGAATAAAGATGTGGGGAATAATTACCTTTCATAGCAAAAATGAAAATGAATTAGAGATAATTTTCTTTTATATCAAAAGTGCAGCTTTTTTATTTTTTTAATATATCATCAGTGTGACAATTTGTAGTAATATAAAAAATGATTAATAGAATTCGGAAAAGATTAATTAGAAAGGATTATCTATCTGTTCAGCACCCATTACTGGTTTGTGCACAAAGATGATCTCAAAGATACATGAATTTGTTTGGACAATGTAAAAAGGAGAGGATCAATTGTCAACTTGGCTTCGATCAGCAAAAACCATTACAATAATTAATTAATAATTATCACAAATAAAAGATAAGGAAAAAGGCAAAGAAGCAATAAATAAATAAATAAAATAAAAACTTTTTGGATTTGGGGCTGGAAATTTCTGCCCAAAGTTTATGGCAGCTTTTTTAATAAGACCTCAAACGCCATAAAATCTTTGGCATAGGCTCTTCCATGTATTATCTTTAATTATACATAATGATCGTGTACAAATGAAAAAAGATTAATTTGTGGACTTGTAATTCTAGTGGTATTCAGACTCTCAATATATTTGAGGGCATGATTGAGCTACGTAGGCTTCATTCCTTCTTAATATGGATAGATATTTCTCTAAATATTAGTGAAAATAGATTTCTAAAGTAATATTCGGTAGACTTATATTTTCTTTTATAAAAGATATTGTTTTTTATTTTTTTTATTTGAAGTTATACTTTCATCAATAAAACAAGGTGTTTACATTGTTATTATGAAATGAACATAAATTGAAATTAGGATTTTTTAACTTGATCTAAAGTGATTTGACTATTTACGTTAAAATATTGTGTTTAATTTGAATTTAGAGTTCTCAATATGTGAGAAAGAGTTTATGACACCATTAACAAATTTAATAACTTTTTTTTATACTGGTTACGCCCCAGATTACTATATTTCACAGATATTTACAACTATTATTATAATAGACATTACACTAATATTTATAATCAGATTTACATAACTAAGACTTATATGGTTATATTAAATTATATGAAATGCATGCCCAAACAAATAACTTTCACAGACGAGGGATGCTCCTACTCTACTTGCATTTCGCAAAAGAGAAAAAGTTATAAATATTTAGCCCTCACAATTCTTTTGTGGAGGCTTGAACCGTTGTGTGAAGGCAGCGGCCAAACTACTTCGACCAAGGGCCTAGTGACAAATTTATTAACCTTAGAATGCAAACAGGGGTATGTTTACTTTATTTTAACTAGTGTCTAATCATAATAATTATAATAAATGGGTCATATCTTTCTCTACTCTAATATTTATCAAATACTTATTTGACATCATAAATATGTTACATATCACTAGAATTTTAGATTTGTAAATATATGTATATATACTATGATGAAGATCAGTTATAATGTAATTATTTTGGAGTTCAACATCAGGGACTTTACATTCTATATGTGATACAAATCCCTTTGTTAATGGTTCAATTTAGTGTTAGTTTATCTATTTTGACACTGAAACTCATTAGATATTAATGTTGTGGACAATCATGCATTATGATTATGCAATTCTACATAATCATAATACATGATTAAGTAGCAGAAAATCTACCAACTTTTAAAGCCTTTTCAGGGTGATCTTCACACAAATTAATTACTGTTAATATCACTTTATTTATATCCTTACAGTACTAATATGATATGGGGTCTAAACCCATTTGGAATAATCTAGTTGTATTTCTTTGTTTTAATTTTCTGCCTCTCAAATTTATGAATCAAAAGCAATTGTCTGACTCAGTCACGGCCGAAAGCAACCAAGAAGATATGTATAGAAAAAGAGAAAGAATGGTCACGTACTCTTTCCATTAATTGATAAGGTTGTGAAATTTAATTGTAAGATGATTTGTGTTCTCTTTTGAATCCTTAAAATAAAAAATAAATAAATAAAAGAAGGCATAAAATATAAGATAACAGAGATATGGGCATGGATACTATAGTGAATTTCTGATTTTTTCCTTTTTTTGGTATTATTCAAGTAAAGTCTTAGGTGGGTGATTACTTGTTAATAAAAAAAAAAGGTTTGAATTTATTGTTTTTTTCGTTTAGAGTATTATCAGAGTAAAGACTCAGGTTGGTGATTGGTTGTTAATAATCTAAACATAAAAATAAATGAATTTCGATCATACATATTTTAAGAAATTCTTCAATCGTAAGATATGCTCGCGTTAATAAATATTTTAATTCATTTCAAAAAAAAGATATTCTAATTAGTCAAATCTTTTACACTAAAGCATGCAATATGTCTAAAAATCTAATTGGACCTTTATGTATTCAAAGTTTTACTTACATATCACATTAAATTTTTTATTTTTGCAATTTGAGTTCTTTTTTTTTTTGGTAGTACATAAAAAATAAGAGGGAGGACAAAGCCCAAAATCTATATTAGTTTAACCCCTTATCACCCTCAAAATTTGTCGCTTGAATTATAAAGTTGTACAATTTTCTTGAGAAGAAGCTGTACATTACTTACACTAGGGAAATATTAGAAATCTATTCTCCCTTGGTACCAAAAGATGCACTTCTAGCAATACCAATCACATTGGGTTCGTTGAATAACCGGATAATTGATTCAAATTATAGATAGTAAAGGAGCATTTAACCAACTTTAATTTCTGCTTTTTGAGTTCTTGTTAAAAGCTGCACATTAATTACTCAGTGGTGAAAGAGATTAAGGAATCAATTTCCCTTCCAACAAACGAAAGATTAACTTTCTACCAACACCAATCACACTTACATTTGTTAAATAACACCTCGTTATTGTAATATGCAATTATGCAAAAGAACTTCATAGACTTAATGGCGACTATCGAGCACACAATTTAGTACAAATACACGTCATGAACAATTAAAGATTTTGAAAAGGATGTAAGTGACAAGAAATCACAATGCATGTGCATGGAAACTTTTGGAACATGTCATGCTTGCTCATTTCTGGTAACAAGATAGAAAGTAGTCTACCATCATCTATTCATCTCTCACCTTTTTGTTTTTCATTTTTTCCCAAATTCTATCCGAGTTGCTTTAAGATGACATACAAAATAAAGATTCATTTTTGTGAAGAATCAAAGCTTCATGTTGCATGCTGCATGCATCGTGGCCCCTCCTTTAAACATGACATTTGGACAATCTTTTTTTTTTTTAAATAATAGGTAAATGTCTCTTTAGTTCTTATAATTTAAGCCAATTACTCAATTTATGATAAATTTAAAAACGATGACGACGACAAGTGGATAGCTAGTAAATTTGGAAAAGAGATGTTTGTGGGTGTTGTTTATGTAGAAATTATCAAGTAAGAAACCTTACACTCTATTTAAGTACGAGATGAACTTTTACAATGCTGTAAACAACTTTTACAGACTGTAAAATAATTTATTATTTACAATATTGTAAAACTTGTTTGCAACGTTCAATTACTTTTAGAAAGGCACTCATTTTTGTGATCATAATGATAAAAAATTATTTGCTGTGATCAACGAAGGTCTTTCCAACGGGTGAATGATTTGGAGGAGAGGGTGTTGTTTTGTTGGTTTTGATTGTTCATTTTTCTTTTCTTTTTTTTTTTGGGTCTCAGCTCAAGAGTATTTGAGAGAGCTGTATTTACGTCCATGATCAATTTTTTTAACATGGATAAATAATGGTGGTGGGAGATCCTCAGGTTCGCAGCCTCTTCGGAGATTCTCCACCAACTTGGCTGAGCAAGAGTTAATTTTCTGACTTGTCTCTTTGCTGATTGATTGTAAGAATTTTCTTTTATCTTTTTTACTTCAATTGAATCTGCTATATGTTAGCTGTTGTTGGCTTGTTGCTCTGCCTTATTTCTAATCTTCTTTGTATTGATAGCCCTAGAAAATTGAAATTACCTAGCAAATTTATGGGCTTTTAATTTAGGCAATTTCTCATCTGAGTTTGGTTTTAATGCATTTCTGTTTCCTATTATATATCCTCAAACAAAGCCAGTTGATTGGTTCCATTCTTCCTCTTCTTCTGTCATATTTACATTGATTCTTTTTTTTTTTTTTAAGTTTTGTTTCTGCACTTTTCAGTTTTCATATCATATGCCCTTAATCCATTTTGTGGATTGTATTTATCTTTATGAGAATAGTTAACAATTTGTCTTATATGATCATAAATTGCTTCACACTCAATGGTTGAATTGTTAACGGAAGCTTCCTTTCATGAAATTTTGTTGTGCTCCACCCTTGTATTGGGGAATGTAATAGTGTTGCAGATTGTCTTGCAAACTTGGGCATACTTTTGCTTAGTCTTTAATAGGTGGCAAGACTGTGTCCACAGGATCCTCAAGAGATTCATGATTTCTTTTTTTGATAAGGAGACTCATGATTTCTTGTTTCGAGTTGCAAATGGTTCTTTTAAAATATCGTTTTTATTAATTGATTTCTATTTAGTAATATGCCATCTCTCAATTTTTTTTTTTTCAAGTGCTATTCACCTTATCAGGAGGAAAAGTTCATTATGTTCCAAGTTTCTTCATCTTCTTTTTTTCTTTTTTCTTTTTAAATTTAATTTTAACAACCAAAAACATTACATCTCATCTTGACAAAATAAAACTTTGTAAGATAAGTTTGAATTTGTTGATTCAATACATACACGGTTCAAGTGTTGTAACTAAAACTGTACATGAGAGAACTTGCTCACTTTTTCTTAAATAAAAACTCCACCTACTTTCCTTCTGGTCATTTTCCTTTCACAAAGGTCTATCTACTATCAAGTCACTGAAGAAAGGATCAAAAATTGCTTCTTTGGCTGAATTATACTTGTCCAGACGTTTCTTCAATGATCGTAAATCTCTCTCATCTTTCGAAGAACGATCCTGGTTCATCGTTTTGATTAGTCGTACATTCAATGATTACAATTGTTTTCCGGTTTGTATGAAGTTTGACTGAGAAACTAACATTAAGTATCAGTGATCAGCAATGGGGAAAGATACTTACAAATGTTTTCTTCAGGAGTAACATGTCCACCAAATATACCAACCATAACACATTCGTTTTGGGAAAACTGCATAAAAATATAATCAATGAGCTCAGCTCAAGAAACAATGAAATGATTAGTTTAATGAAATGGAAAGTCGATAAACATTATCCCATCCATCATAATCCAACAACACTAAAAGAATGCTAACGCCCTTAAATGCACGCTGGAAAAAGGTTTATTAGTTAAGACTGCAGATGCAATTTCCCAGAATAAGCTAGCTTATCAAACTCTTTTCTGGTGTGCAATTGGTTATCAGATTTATCATAAATAATTCTCCTGGCACACTATTTAACAAGAACTTAATTATTAAATCAATCGTATGTTCCTACGAAGCTTAAGATCGGAGTAAGATCAAGAATACTCGCTAAAATGCAGAAAAGAAAGAGCAAGGAAATTGTTGGGAAATTTTTCATGGTGTAAAATGAGATATTATGACCAGAGAGAATCAGCAAAACGATCTAATTGTACAACTGACTGCAGAGTTTTAAATTATAACCAGTGAATCAATATGGCCTATCTGATAACTCATACCTTCCTTCCCATTGATCTTCCGTTACCTTTTTCATCTTTCGATAAGTATCAAACTGCAGAACATAGTAAAAATCACTTTGATGCACAAAACATTTAGTAAAAATTACTTTGATGCATAATAAAATCAAAGTACTACAATGAAACTAAAACATTTAGTAATATTCCTTACTTGTTTATCTCCTTTTGGACCGTTAAAGAGCTCAGGGTCTTGAGAAAGGTCCAGAAAGAAAATATCTTCACCTGAGTTCACAGAATGTTCATTAGCTCTACTGAACCAGCTAATTTAACCTTCAATGTGACAAATGTATAACGGGAATAGAGAATTTTCACCTGTATTAATTCTTGAAAGAGTGAAATCAATTATTGTTACAGACAATCCAAATGTTCGAACAAACATTTGCTTCCCATCAAGAAGAAAATTCATTGTAACAGAATCATTTCGTCTCAAAAGTACATTTCCCCTGCAACATGCAAAGTTTCATAACTCAGGTATCAGGAAAACAAATGTGAAAATGCAATCAAAGAATTGAGTTTGTAACTAAACCAATGCAAGTCCCGATGCTCAAACTCATATGCAGCTTCGGCCACAGCCAGGCCAGCTGTAACCTACATAGCATAAGGGACACTGGGATAAATAACCTATCAAGGATTCACATATACGATGGAAAATAAAAAGAAAAGAAATCTCCAGTGTACCTGAACCAACAGACTCCGTGCTTCATTGATGTTCAAGAGCACAAAGCTTTCAAGATTCTTTCCCCCATGTTGTAAAACAAACACAATGTAACGCTGAATGGAAATTCATTGAATATAGTGAACAACCTAAATAAACCCCATTTTGGCTTAATAAATGTACATCGATCATAACAAGGACAATCATCATATCTCAAAAGAACCTTCCCAACCCATGAAAGTAAAAAGGAAACAACAGAAGAGAGAGAAAGAAAAATAAAATACATTAAAAAGAGTACATGTTTTCAACTTGGCATGTGAGTAAAGATGATTGATTTATGTAAAAGGTAACAGCTATGTGCTGCAGGTACTGAAAAAGAGGGAGTTAAAAATCTGAACAAGTGAAACATAATTTGATTCACATGCGGACACCAATAAGATGGCCCAGTCACCTGATTCTCTGGAAACTCTTCAGGGTTATCATTTTCTGAACAATGCTTATCATCCCAGTCCTCCCATGCTTGGATTAATGCAGCATCATAAGGACCTTGGCATACTTTGATCCTGCCAAAAAAAAAAAAAAAAAAAGAAAACATAAGTGGAAAACTTTTATTTGTTGACACATGATTTAGAGAGTCGCAAAGATGCATGCTTGGATTACTCTGGTATCAGTTACATGCATGATGCATCTGTGGCAAATCCTAGTCTTTATCCAGCATAAAATCAGTCAATCTCATGCCTTTGAATTTGGAATTGACAAAGACCAAGCCAACGCCTACACAAAATCATTGGTCTGAGAGGGGCAAAATTCAGATTAGTCAAAGATCTGAATTGGCTCAAGCTAAAAACTAGTAGGACCATGCAGGCATAATTGAGTGAATACCTGGTCAAGACATTGGTTTTCTTTACCTACAAATTGGCCGTAGTGAACTGCTTAAACAGTAACTGGAATTTATTGAAGCAATTTGTTTCTATGAGATCTAGAGTGGTTGCAACTTATAACTTTGAACACATGAAGTGGAAGACATACTCGAACGTTTCAACAAATGTAGTGCAAGCATTATGAGAGTCACCCTCATTTCGTCTCAAATGGTTTAGAGTCCAAGACAGTACAACCTCTTCAAGCAATTCTTCTGATTTCTGAAGCACAACAAAGTTCACAGTTAAGCAATGAAATCAGACATATAAACTTCATCCAAGATTTAGTAAGAGGCAAAAAAGTAAACTTTGGACAATTAACCTCTCTCGCACTTACATCACAAGTGTTTTAACAAACCGCAACCCAGTAAATAAAAACTCATATTTAAAAATAAATAAATAAAGGATTTTCATCTTTTCACAACAGGCTCCCATTGTCTAGAAACTAGAAAGTTTTAAAAAGTAAAAACCCCATCATTTAGTAACCTGCCAACTTAATCTCTTTCAAAATACCAGTTTGACCTACCTCCTGACAAATAGGTTCGCTTGCCTAAATGAGTTGTAACAAAAACAGCTGATGAGATCAAAATGAGTACCTTTTGAGCTTCCCCATTAACTTTTAAGTCTCCATCAATTGGAACTACTTTGCAAACAGTGTTGCCTGCCAGGAATGCTTCCCCAAAAGTACCTTCACCAACTTTGACAATATTTTCTGGGTCACTAAGAGAAGGAAATTCCATGTGATTAGTTCAGAAAACAGGAGCCACACTCCCATACCCCAATCGCATGAAAGGAGAAGAAAAGAAACATCGGCAATCTAAAACACAACCAGTGCAGTAATGATTATGATAAATGTGCAAAAAACCAAAATGCCCAAACACAATAAGGCATTCCAAATAACACATAAGAAATATATTGTCTACTCATCTGGCAAAAAATTCACATGTTTGTTGGTTATAACGAGCAAACCTATATTTGGAGAATAAATCCAATAGCTTTGTAGGAGCTGACTGCCCACAAACAGCTAAAAGTGTAGAAAATGGATTCACGTGATCAACAACTGATGAAGCTGACGTTGATGCCAGAGAGAGTTTCTTTACAGCAACTTCTATATCTTCACAGCTCTCATTTTTCACACTTTCAGATACAACATTGCTCTTTCGAGAATTTATATCTGTTTCATGAACATCTTTAATAATAAACTCTTCATTAAATCTGCTCTGGATAGAAGCGAAACCAGAAGTATCTTTGAAAGAAGATTTTTTAGGTGTACTCAAAATTGAAAAATTAACTTCCCCTTGGAGAGATTCCAAGTTTCTATATGGAGTTTCTAATATCTTGGACAGTGTGCTGGACGGTCCACAACTGCAGTTAAATCTTTTGGAAAGTAACCACTTCTCTAATCTCGAACACAAATGTGGAACGGGAACAGTATCATTTTGGTTGCCCATGGCCCATGTACTAAAGTGCTTTGGCGAGGGGCTTTCTTCAAGCAACTCAAAGGCATCAACTTCTTGAAAGTACTCCCGCTCCTTCTCAAAGCTAACAGGTTGCACACCTTTGCTCTGTAAAACACAACAACGGAAAATAGCACGACTTATTA
>CM059836.1:22928647-23133647 GCA_030444775.1 Atalantia buxifolia | reverse complement strand
ATGCATTAGGAAAATTGGAGAAATTAACAAGAAGAATGTGATTACATTCTTTTAGTTAAATTGACTTATTTTGTGGCATACAATAAGTTTCTTCTACCAAATGATTGACACCCTTCATCAAATTGTCCCATTAAGTACGTTAGGAAAATTGGAGAAATTAACAAGAAGAATGTGGTTATATTCTTTCAATTAAATGGACTTATTTTGTGTTAAAAAATAAGCTTCTTCTACCAAATGATTGATCTCTTCTATCACATTTTTGTTAGAATTTCATTTTCATATTTTCAAACATTACAACGACAAAGCAACCTATTTAATTTTCTCTCCTTCGATGAGAAAACGTGTGACAATCATGATTTGTTTTTGTGATAAGAGAAAATTATGTCATGCTTAGCAGATTTATTTACATATAATGTATTCGTGGGTTAGTGGTGAATGCAATATTTTCCAGTTTTCCTTTCATAAATATAGATAAGTAGATATCTCTCAATAAATATATTTTTCTACAGTAATATATATATAAATTTTCATGCGAATTTAGAATTTTATAACAGTGTGGAAGATTTTTACAACGTTGTTAAATGACTTATAATGATGTAATCAATACTTTTTAGTTTTTATGCCATTGTGAAACCCTAAATCTACACAAAAATTCATACAAAATCTACACATGAAAATTTTTCTCTCTATATACGGACATTGAATTATTTAGTTAAATATTATATAGACATAAATCAAATTACTTACTAATTAGTATGAGCGAGGTTCAATTTCTAAACTGAGTATAATGCGAAAGATTTTATCCATGTGAGGATTATAATTGATGATTATATTTATCAATTGGAGAGTATATTTTTCTGTAGTGACATGTCCATCACAATCAATTCTGAAACAAAGGTTCAACAATTTCTTTGAATCGGGAACAGAAGCTAAAGTTGAATTAATGGATAGAAAAAGTTCAAAGTTAAAAGAATCAATTCAACTTTCTGTATAAATATAAAGACTACAAAAACCCACAAGCATGTAAATTATTGGGTCCACTTCCTTTAATTAGAGCATTGACTTGTCTTTCAATAACCATGCATATTGTATTATTATTATTATTATTCTTAACAAAAAATTAATGATAATCATTACATTGCAAGTCATCGTAATTAACGATGAATTATGTTCATAATCACCGGAATCATAGGACATAGGATTCAAATGCATAGAATTGATTTCTTATTTCAACTACTTTATCACGGGCTGCTTAATTTGATTGAGTAAAAAATGAAAGAAAAAGACGTCGGACATTATATTTATTAGAATATGAATTTGGGTGGTTAACTAAGTAAAATTATTTGAAACATCATCGGTCTTACCCTCTGTGGGTATTATAAACTCATTCTTAATAGCGTGAATTTGTAAGTTAAGTTAAATCTCGTGCTTGATCACTTTAGGTAAGTTAATTCTTTTTTTTTAATTCTATCTCATTTTGTGCCCCTATATTATTTATTTTAAATGCGATAACTTAAAATTTTGAGTTTTTGTGTTCAGCAATTTCTTTGACCATTAAAATTGGCATTACATGAAACTATTAATAAATGATTAATTATACAATCACTTAAGCATTGTTTGCATATGTCACAAGCAGCTAATTAGTCCAAGAAGCTATATATGTAGCTAATAAAACATTAAAACAACCTAGAAAGATAAATTGCTTGTTTGGACAAAATAATTATTTGAGAATCAATGAAGATAATTTATTTGGGTTACCCCAAATAATTGAACCTTTTGGTGGTTACCTTCCTAAGTCATTTCATCATCCATCCAAATCTTAAATCTATGATAGATCAGCCAGTGATTATTGATTTTTTTTTTAAATTAATGTATGTTATTTATTTATTTATTTATTTTGATAGATATGAAGCTTCTATATATAGTTTTCATTGCATCAATAATCAGTATGCGTGTTATGATATGAGTGGAGGATGATAATGTAAAAGAGTCGAAGAGAATTCTCAAAAATCTCGAAACTATTGTGTGCACATTTAGTAGAGATACGTTTTAAAAATATCGGTGTACTAATTTTTCCCGGACACATCAATAAAATTCCATTGGTTTATCCAAATGTCTAACGTGGATTAAAAAGTTCTCCTATTATTTTCACTCGCCCTTTGCTATTTACGAAATTTCCCTCGAAAATCGTTGGAATTTACAGATTCTTTTCCAACAGATTACTAATCAATCTACTTACAAGTAGCACTTTAGTTGCACTTTCTGCTTTCTATTTTGTTTTCACAGGCTCAAATCCAAAAAAGTGACTTTAACCACGAGTCGCTTTGGCAGGTGGGTTCATTGAGCCGAGGATAATTTTTTTTACCCCCCCAAGTATCTGGTAGTAGCTCGGGCATTCTGTTATGCTGAAGATATTTTAATCACACCATCACTTAGTTGATTTTATAAAATCTTGGTAATAAGAGCATAACATCTCACATGACTTTTGGTAGAAAAAGATTCTCGTGTTAATTTTGTAATGAAGAACTTCTCAAAACATTATGCTACACCCGAAGCAGCATAAAAAATATATGAAAAAAAATTTAAATCCTTATATTCGTCTTTATCGACTTTTTGTGATCTGAACACCGTTAGATAATCAAAAAAATCAAAAAATTTTTAAAATTTAATAAAGTTTCGTTCATTTGACGATGCTAAAATTGTTGCGCACAAATACCCCTAAAATGAAGTAGTCAAAGCCTTCAATCACATTCTTAGGGAGTTTGTCTATACAGATGACCTGTTTTTGATCCAAAATGTCCTATTGTCCTTGGATTAGGGACTAGTAAGCACACTCTGAGCAAGGACATAACATTCATTTCATGGCTGTCAAAGAAAGCACTTTGGGAATAAGTTGCTTTTGCCTGCTAATTACTGGCTTGCTGCCTCTTAATTAAAGCAGTTCTGTTCTGTCTTATTTGATTGGTCATGAATATAATGGCTTATTATGAACAGGTGTACAGAGAATCTGAAGAAATCTAATTAATTTGTAAGCAGAAAATTACAGAGCAGCAAGCCATGCAAAACAAATAAGGTCAGAAGAATAATTTAGTACTGATTTTGAGGACCCTTGCTTCTCTGCCCTATATAGTATATACATTGGGCATTGGATCCCTCGAAAATAGTTACTTATATTTAGTTAATTTGGGTCCTCAACCAACTACAAACAATTTTTCCCTCCTCTAATATTTAATGTTTATCAACGACACTTTGATCCATAGCCATAGGAAATAAAAAAGTTGATTGAATTGATAAATTTTTTTAGATTTGTTTAATAAGTTTGAGATCAAATCCTCATATAAAAATAGGATTAAAAAAATTAATTTGTATTTATTGAAAACTTAATAAATTTTGAACTATGATACAAAAACTGTTTTTATGGTAAAATTTTTTAAAGTACTTTGATATGAAACTTCATTAAATTCTTCTTGTTAACCATTTAAACATAAGAATAATGATGTATATATTAATTCAAAATAAGAATTACTCTGAACACTCTTTTATCTTATAAATTTTATATTACCCATAGTATTTTTCTGCAGTAGGTTCAAATATATTATTATCAAGCATTTTTGTTTTCTTAACACTCTTAATCCCTTATCATCGTCCCTTCGTTCAGAGCACCTAAACAGAGGTCAATGCCATTGTTTTTACGAGGAAGAGTACTGTCCGAAAAAGTTCTTTGTTGGGATTTAATTTTCTGGGTTTGTAGTGATGAACAAATTGAGGGTTGTTTTGACATTTTGAAGAGTGTATTGAATAAAAATATTTTAAAAAAATTTAACAAGTAAGTGTTATGAGTAAAAGAGTGTTCAAAATATTTTTTAGAGTGCAAAAAGCCCCACCCAAACTTTAATTAAGAAAGAATCTTAAACTATCACGTAATGCTAAAAAATGCTAAAAAGTTTAGCTTTCATATAAAAAGAGATTGGTATAGAGGTTTTCACAATACAAAATTTTAAAATTTATTACATGGACTAAAAAAAGTTTGCAAAGTCTTTCCTTTTTATGCAACATGTTTTCCTCATCCAGAAAGAGAAACAAATTATTGTCAATTTATAAACTTTTAGCCTATGAATTGTCATATAAGATTTAATAATTAATTGATCTAGACTTCATGTTAATCCAAAGAGAATAAAAATATTGCCATTTTGTGAACATTAACGTTTCTTATAGTGCTGGCACCACATGCCATGCACCCCATTGCCTCTTCTTAGAGATGAGGTGTGGATAGTGGAGACTTCCATTTCTCATTTCTATATATCAATGCTAATAGCAAAATTTTGTTGTAAACTTAAATTCTATGTGTAAAATTTTATAGCCTTATGTAATCCGCTAATCAATCATTTAAATCCTTTAAACCCCATATATAGAGTTCATAAAAGTAACATATGTATAGAAAGTGATATTATATAGTATTATATATCAAAATAATGCTGGGTTAGCTTTTTGCAAAGTAAATAATTAATTGTCAAGATTTATTTTGTATTTTGTATTTTTTATTTTTCTTACTCAATAATTATTGATTCGATGCTTAGCAAAAATTATGCGTACCACTAAATCTTTCTCCCATAATAAGATTACCACGAGCATATTTTGTGGTTATTAATTTTCTTCTTTTTTTATTGTTACGTGAAAATATCCAAAAATAAATCGCAATAAATTTAAATTTTAAAAAAAATTCCTTTCTTTCCATCTTTGAAATTTAGGTCACAACATGATATGAAAATATGAAATTATGAATGAGGCAAGTGGGTGGGTGGATCTCAAAATTTACTAATTATTATTACTTTCTGTAAACCTTCTACGGCCTACGCAATTGAGTATTGACGAAATCATTTAAAATAGGCAGATGGGTTCTTTAATATTTGTTACATAAAAGTCGATGAATAAGGTATTAATATTGCCAATCAGCTGTTATAATTCTTGCTCAAAATAAAGGTTTGGTCACCTTGTTGGATGCAGCTAAGTCCATTAATGACCCAGGGAACTGGACCCACATATATCGCTACTATTTAATGCATCCACCCTATTTTAATTTATCTACTAGGAAGGAAAAAAATTAATCACACACACTAACAAATATATATTTTACATATCATAAAGTAAAGTATTAGAACAAATACATGATTATTGTTATTTAAAAAGGTAAAAATAATTACTTGTAATATAATTAAATTCATTTGTGTGATAACAAATATATCTAACAATCTCAAAATATCATTAGAAATACATTTGTATAAAAAAATTAAATTAAATATCATTTTGATGTTCACATACATATATAATTGTTATGTTTGATAAAATTCATATCATGTTGATACAAAATGTAAGGACAATAACTAAAAAGGTTTTTTTCATTTTCACTAAGATATTACAAAATATCTTAAATTTGTGAATGCCATCATTCAATCTTAGAACATCAATTAACTAAATTTAAAATTGCAAATTGTAAATATTGTATGTATATGTCAAACTTGTAAGATTGGATTCTACATTTATGACGGAAACAATTTCATTTAAGTCTTTTTTTTTTGTTTAATCATCACAATTCACATACATATTACAATCCAAAATCTAATAAGACTTTAAATAGATACACTTATAATACAGTTCATAAATTGAAAAGACATTACCCATTAATAACACCGAGACTTCGTTTTAATTGTACTCTTACTCAGAAGAGTATTTCCTTACGATTTCTATTCATTTGACCAGACAAACGACTAATTTATTGCGTCATCAATTCGCCTCTCTATCATCATGAGTTCATAACTTTCAATATTTGCATTACTTTAATCTTAAATGTAATGTTTGACCAATAAATACAGCAATTTAATTTAATAATTGATAATAAGTAAAAAAAATTGAATCAAAATGAAAGAGCAATTTAATTTAACCAAAATGAAATAACAACTGAATTCCTAAAAAATAAAAATAAAAATATTACAATTAAAGACGCAATTGACATTTTATTTTATTTTTTCAAGCATCTTATATATTTCGTGAAGAATTCGTTAATAAACCAATATTTGATTGTTATGCTCTTGAAATTAGCTTATATACAAGATTGTTTGTTTTAAATTTTTCTTATATAATATTATTACTTAATTCTTAATTAAATGCGATAGAATCCTTTCATCTAAAAAATTAGTGTAAAGTCTTTATATTTTGATCGTAATTATTTTATCCTTGCAAAATAATAAGGATGATTAGGTCTCTCGGAATGGTTCCAAGAGGCATAAAGATCAAATTCTCTCATAACAGTTTTGGCTGGAAAATATTTAATTATTATTTGTGCGAAAATCTAATTGTGCCAATGGGCTTGGGCACTCATATGAAAAATAAATTGAAAAGGTGCTGGTCTTTGTAGTTGTATTAGAATATAAGGGTTCAAATGTTATTAACCCGACCGGTAAAATTTTCTGGATAAAGTATGTGTGACATCATGTCAGAAAATTACAGGAAAAAGAAGAGAAAAAAATAAAAAACACTAAAAAAGGCAGAGGGAAAGCTGAGAAAATGAAATGATCTGATAATCAGTCAGCTTCAAAGCAGATTAATAAAACGAAAAAAACTCTACAAATTCTTGCATTATGCTTGTGTTTTACTTTCAGTACAAGATGTAATGTAATGTGTTGCAAGGCATCTAAAACTCATCACCTACCGCTGATAACTCCATCTCTTCTTCTTCCTTTCTTTCTCTCTTTCTCTCTTATCATCCCCCCATCACTCAATAAACTCACAACACCTACAACACCACCACCTCCACCACCAACAACACAAAAAATAAAAACATACTTTCAATACGTCCATATGTCCATTTGCTCTTTGGTACAAACACAACACAGTCACCCGCCTTCTGTTGTGGTCTTTGGTGCAAGAAAGCTCTTTCACAGCTTAGATTTAAGACTCACATTAGCCTTTTCACTTACAACCCAGATTAGAAAATCAAGTCTTTTTGGCTATGTAGTTTAAATTTCCTATCTTTATCAACTGGCTTTGGTTTTAGTTTCTTTTTCTTGCTCTTCACATGGGTGGTTTTTTTGGTATGAGATCTGGGTGGCCGTGTTGAAAGAGTTGTAAAGATCTGAACTTTGACCGTAAGTGTCTGAACAATTTGCTTTATTCTTGTGGTGGTTGTTCTTTAAGCCCTTTCTTCCATTTTGTTGCATGATCTGTTTATTTGGAAATTGATATGTTTATGGCTTGTGCTTCTGACTTTTGTTAGCTCTATGTGGAAAATTTATGAGTACATATAGGAAAGACTTTAGCCCTAGGGAATTTTGACTTATAATATTATGGGCATCAACCTTAATGTCAGATGGTACCGTACATTGCTGAAGTTGCATTTTGTTTTTTTCTCTTATGAAATTATGTAGGTTGTGGACATCTGGAAGTAGAAAAGTATGGGCAACAATCTCAATGCCGAATTATCCAAGAAAACTATTTTTGGTATTAAGGTTTGGGAAGTAATTGGAATTTCTGTTGCATTATTCATCATTATTATTCTCTCTGTATTATCGTTTTGCTTAACATCAAGGAAAAAATCAAGAAGGGCTAGAAACAACCTGCCCTCCAGTCAAATCCCCACTATATCTAAGGAAATTAAGGAAGTTAGGGTGGAGCAAGTATCAACGAATGAGTTTGTTCCGCGTGATGGTATTCTTCTTACTATTCATGACAAGTCCAGTGACAAAGAGTCAGATAAGGTTATGGTTCATTTGGGTATGGGAAAATTGAAGAAGGGAGATAATAGCAGTCAGTCAGGTTCATTTCATCATACAGATAAAGATGGAGGGTCTATATCAGGGGAAGATTCAGGCAGCGTAACTGTGTACAAGCCATCTTCTTCACATCCCATTACCGCTCCTTCTCCTCTTATTGGTCTGCCTGAGTTTTCGCAATTGGGATGGGGCCACTGGTTTACATTAAGGGATCTTGAACTTGCTACCAACCGATTTTCAAAGGAAAATGTCCTTGGTGAGGGTGGATATGGAGTTGTTTATCGGGGAAATTTGATCAATGGGTCTCCAGTGGCAGTTAAGAAGATCCTGAATAACGTGTGAGTTCATAATTATACCATTCAATTGCATAACTTTATTAATTAGTTTGTTCTTTTTAATTAATTTGAACTTCTTGAGTTCATCCCATTAGGGGCCAGGCAGAGAAAGAATTCAGAGTGGAAGTTGAAGCCATTGGCCATGTCCGCCACAAGAATTTGGTTCGTCTTCTAGGGTATTGTATCGAAGGAATACACAGGTACCGTTTTCTTCAATTTCTGTTTTCCTAGGCCTTTGGATTGCTACCTTTCAATGATCTATTTTAATTAGAAATTGACTGAGATCTTTATAGGAGAAACTGAAAAATAGTCTTTTTTCATCATTTAGATATTTCACTGCTCTGCAAACACCAAACCATATCTTCTCATTTTTTATAACTATAATAACAGGATGTTGGTTTATGAGTATGTCAACAATGGAAATTTAGAACAGTGGCTTCATGGGGCTATGCGTCATCATGGATATCTTACTTGGGAGGCCCGTATGAAGGTTCTTCTTGGCACAGCTAAGGCGTAAGTCAATTAGTTTACAACCTTTTTTCAGTTCTCTAGTTCTTGGTTTGACGTTATATACTTGATGCAGTCTTGCCTATCTGCATGAGGCTATTGAGCCTAAAGTGGTTCACCGGGACATTAAATCGAGCAATATATTGATTGACGATGACTTCAATGCAAAAGTTTCTGATTTTGGCTTGGCTAAGTTGCTGGGTGCTGGGAAAAGTCATGTCACAACTCGAGTTATGGGGACATTTGGGTAAGTATGTTTTCAAATTTAGGACAGAACCTGCATTGGTATTCGTTGGCTTATCTTACCTCTCACCTTTATGTTTCTTATTATATGTTCATAGAGGAGTAATCACCTCATAACTTTATTTTTCTTCTTGAACTTTGACAGATATGTGGCTCCGGAGTATGCAAATACTGGTCTATTGAATGAGAAAAGTGATGTTTATAGCTTTGGGGTCCTGCTTTTGGAAGCAATAACTGGTAGAGACCCTGTGGACCACGGTCGTCCTGCTCATGAGGTACGCATTAATTATTCTGAAAATCTAGTTTTCAAAATAAATTAATGCAACTTAAGTTGACTTTGTTAATTACTTTATGCTGCTCAAGTGTTGGTCGGTATCTTTTGATTTGGGTAGCATCTATTATGACCGTAACTTGCTTTTAGTATGTAGATTAACTTGACACTTAGAAATTGCTTTGGATTTCTTCTGATATACTTGGTTTCTAGATTTATAGATCAGTAATTCTATTTGATGTGATCTACCTGATAATATTGAAAGAGTTTGAAAATTTTATCCTCTAGGCAGTATGATCAAACCTATAGTTAATTAAACCAAATAGATTTCTAACTAAAAAGAAGGATTGGTGTATCTGTTATGCATGGAATTTAATTATAATCTAGACCCTGATATTTTTTAAGATACTTGTACTGTTGTATATTATCCCAAATCATATCCCCTTCATAGTTTCTTGCTTCTATCAGTTGCTACATGGAGATATATTTCAATTATGCATGAGGTTTACCATCTTCAATTTGACTCACTACCGTATTGCCCCTAGCCCGCTACCTAGGGCCTGCCCCTTCCTAGATGCATTGTGTATGTGTAGTACAGGGCTGATTTTATGTTGCAACTGTATCTCCCTATCTCTGTGTGTGTTCTCCTAATTGCTGAAATCCTGACCAAAAAGAATTATTTTGAAATAAACATAAAGTCAGTCAATATTTTTGACTAGCAATTTTCCAACTTTTTATCCCAGCTTCAAGTTGCCTTCATTGTAAAGGGAAGATTTGTTCAATTGATTGGCCATGCATTTTCTGCCTTGTTAGCTGCAGATAAGATAATTTTTACAAACTGGATATAATTGAAAATGTGCAGAAAGGAAAAACAAACTAAAGAATCAGTATTTCAATGAGTTGGGTCTCCGAGGGCTACACATTGTTCTCTCGCGAGTAATTAACTAAGAACTGATCAATTTCAGATTGTTTCAAGTTGTACCCTTAGTGCACAGCAGGAATAAACATTGTTTTCCTGGTTCCTATTATTTTTCCTTTGACTTCAAATGATTTTGATTGCTGGACATCGTTTATTTCAATGTGTCCATTTTCCTAGTTAAAACAATTAATTATTGAACACTAGTTGGAGGGTAAGGAAACTATTGTTTTTCATTCATATATCTTCCCTATTAGATTTGATACTGTGTTTATGATTTGTATATATGCTTTTTATTGTTGCTTCCATTAGTGAATAAACTTTTGTGATTTCATGTCATGAATAAGAAAATCAATATCTCCATTTTATTGAGATAAGTAGGACCTTTTTCCTTTTTCGTGAAAGTTTCAAAATCAGTGCATGGGTCCATGATGTTTCCATTCCTATTGAAGTTTCTTTTTGGTTTATTCAAGTGCATTCTTGAGAAGCAAATGTCTATTATGAATTAAATGACAACCGCTGTATTACATCATTATGCCTAGAGCTTGAAGATAATATATCTTAGTATTGGAAGTATTGATGTATTTGGTAGTTTGAGCTTCTGTTTCTTTTTTAATTTTCTTGCATCTACCTGGAATCTGTTGCTCTTTGATGAACATTTTCGAGAAGTTATTTAACATGAAATCATCTTTAGGTAAATTTGGTTGATTGGCTGAAGATGATGGTTGGAAGCAGGAGGTCAGAGGAAGTGGTGGACCCAAATATTGAGGTAAGGCCATCGACAAGAGCTCTAAAGCGTGGCCTTTTGACAGCATTACGGTGCGTTGATCCAGATTCAGAAAAAAGACCCAAAATGAGCCAAGTTGTGCGCATGCTTGAGTCCGAGGAATATCCTATAGTAAGAGAGGTCAATTTTTCTAACGCAAATTTACATAAGCTGATTAGAACTATATTAATGAACCGTTGTTTTTACTTTTTACTCTCTTCAATAATTTTATGAAGCATAACCTCATTCTATTCCCTTCATCTTACACATGGTTGCTTGTATTCAGCTAAATCAGCTCTTTTCAATTGAGCCTTTGCTGAGGATTTTGTTTAGCTGAATTTGTATGGAACTCGTCCTTTTTCAGGATCGAAGACACCGAAGAACTCAGGGAGGCACCAGTATGGAGATTGAATCCCAGAAAGAAAATTCTGACACAGACCGGAGTGATTATCCGGGTTCAAGGTTGGAGAGCAAGCGGACATAACTGGAACAAACAATTCATTTTTCAGAATTGGAGGGATTTAAAATTCCACATGGAAGGGGGGGGGGGGGGATCAATTCTTACAAAAAATTTTCTACTCTTATAAATTCTTGAGTTTGCTTTTCATATTAGTTGTCAATATCTAGGGAATGGGAGGCCTGGAGAGGGATATGATCTTTTTTCTTTTCTTTTTTCTACTTTTTTAAAATTTTCCTTAAATTTGTAGATGGAGAGCCTGATTTGTTTGTGTATGAAAGTAATGGTGTTTTGTGAAAGAACCCATATGATTTGGGGTGTGTACAGTATTAAGTAGCTAACTCTTCAAGACTGATGAAGAAAACAAAAACAAAAGAGCCATACATAATGCTTTGCATGGTGCGTGCTTGCGTTGAGAAGACAGTTGGCATGAGAATTGAGAAGCCAACTTTGTGGGACCAAATTCCAAATTTATAAATTTATGGCCATTTATGCTTTAATGTTTCCAGCTAGCAAATAGCTGCCAGGTACCATGTTGGTTTGCATAGCTGTAAAGCTTAACACAAGAAGATAACCTAAAACACATTTGAATAACAAGTACAATTAGCATCTAAGTGAGGCCTCATCTAATGGTTGAAGGGATCCTAAATCAAACAGTGGAGCATAATTTAAGGGAAATTTGGGTTTCATCTAATGTTTGAAGAGAAAGTTACTTATTTTCACCAAAAAAAAAAATAATCCACCAGGGAAAATTACCAACCCGTCCTTTCTGAAGGCATTTGAAAATTAATTATATGATAGGGTTGTTTACACTCTAAAATTAGTTTGAATATTCTTATTTTAATAAAATTATTTTTGGAATATAATTCTGTTATTAATTATTATTATTGATCCATTCATTAGAGAATGTGTAAAGCTGATTAGGAATTCTGATTAAAAAAAAAAGAAGAAAGTGCCTTTGAGGTCCCTTCTTAACACTTTTGCAGATTAGGCCCATCTCACATCCAAAAATTAGTAAAACATCAACAAAATTTTAGTAGTAAAAGGGGTTTAAAAAGATAACAGTGGGGGTATATGAATGCTAACCATCAACTTCTTTTAACACCACCTTTTGCTTTATCATAAATGTAAATCAATCAAGTTATATCAGACTTTTTAATCAATTTACAGGATCCGCCTACCTTACCACCGTGGTATGATACCACACTTTTTGTCTTTCTCAAACGTAACCTTTGGATGATTGAGAGATAAATTTAATGGTTAAACTTAAATTTTGATATTTGAAGCAGATACTTACAACCGGTGGAGCCAGTCATATATTAATATAATATCAGTTCAGTGACTGGAAAGTTTCTTAATCGTGGGAAATTCCTAGTATGGCAACGATTGATCTGATTTCATCTGAAATCTATTGGGATACAGTAATTAATACTTTACAGTCGTTGTCTTCCTCTTATCCTCTTCGTCTGTACTCTTCACTTGCGGTAAGAAACGAATATTTACCTGCACGGCTTATTGAAGCCTAAATTCAGGATTAATATTTATTTTCTTCTCTAAGAAATTACTTGCCTCGCGTTTCTTCAATCCTGTGCTTGGAACAATTCTGGACAAACAATTATTCCTTCTTACCATTCTTCCCTTCTCTCTTTCTATCACATAAACATAACCCGTCTACTAAGCATCCATTTTAAATCTTTCGAACAAAATTAACAATTTGTTGTAAGGAGTTACCTACTACATCCAATTGAAGACATCATCACTAGATCAAGCACACATCTTTTCACTCTTTTTTTCAGTTACTCAGATGTGCCTAATTCCTAAATTTTCAGCTCCGACCACCGTGTGCGACAATTGCCCAGCAGAAAATTGTTTTTTCCTTCATTTTATCTGACGTCGTTTCGAAGTACTTTAGCCGGATACCACTACGATTCCATCGGAAAAGATTAGGATTATCGAAAATTTTTCTGTGGAAAAAATTTCAGCAATTCATCGGTTGTGGATAACATTCGGTTGATGGCCAGTCAAAGCGAGATCAAATAAGAACTTGCCCACACTATCTGGATCTTTATTAATTGAATACAATTTTCCACAGTGACTTGGAGCAACCGGTTGCTGTAATTATCCATTGCCTCTTGTCAACCGTTGGATGGACTCAATTTAAATCCAACGATGGTTCTAAAAGAAGACAAAAAGTGTGGTATCATACCACAGTGGTAAGGTAGGCGGACCCTAATTTACAATCAATAATCTGTTTCAGCAAATACTTGGATAAATTAGTGAAAAGAATAAATTTGACGAACATGGGTGAACTTATGCAGTGAAATATCTTCCATCGATACCTCCACTCAATATGAACATAATCAAATAGAGTTCTAATAAACCTATAATTTTCTAAGTATGAAGCTTTAGGATTACAAATCTATGAGGAAACCAGGTATTGCCATAATAAATCAACAAAAGAGACGATTAACATTATAAATCTAGACTTGGATGGAAATTAAAAAATAAAAATCAGAAATCTAGGCTTGAGAGTAGAAAAATCAACCACGTAACTGAATTTGTGGTGAAGTTTACGTTTACACAGGAAATGATAACATATAACTCTTTAATAATACATTTGATTATACTAAAAGCGTGGTGAGCTTTACCAGAGCAAAATTTTTTACCAATAAAATTTACCATACAAGTAAAAACAAAATTGAAAAAAAAAAAGGATAAATGGGCAAGATCTAAGCAGATCTCAATAAATTCAAAAATCAATTTTTTTTTTATTATAAATTGAACAATTCTTCTTTTAAAAGAAATGAGGGTGAGTAAGCTTAAATTAAATCTTTAGCCTCAATTTCTCTTTAGGATTTGAACTCAAAGATGTAAAAAGCAGGTCCGATTACACTTATTTCTAACCCTAGATTGAATATAACGATGTAGAGATCCACAAATCGACATAGTATTTATGTAAATATGTTGGAATGAACCCTTCTCATAATGACAATATATAGAATCCTATTCCAGTCTTGTCCGTTATAGAACGAACTTATAATCAAAGAATCGACTGAATCATCAAATTATAGATTATAAGTTTATAATTCTAATTCATTCATAAACTCTAATTCATTCTTATTTTGTTTAGAATTATCTACTAATTCTATGATTCCAATCAGTGAGAGAGATCTTGAACTAAGAAATTGACTCCAGAAATTAACTAGAAGCTAAAAAAGGGTATCATGAGCAATTGCAACAATCGGCTTAGGGCCAATTAAAAGAAAAATTACTTGCAAATTACTAGGCCAAGCAGCCTTGAAGCAAATAATAATAATAATAATAATAATAATAATAATAATAATAATAATAATAATAATAATAATAATAAATAAATAAATAAATAAATATAAATTGAACATTTTTTGTTAAATGCTAACGTATTAAGCGATTAGATTCCGAGCTAACTTCCTTTTTTTTTTCTTTTAATCATATTGGGCCACTGAGTACTACATGATACGAGCAACTCAACTTTCGTTTGGAAGGAATTGGTGGTTATTTTTTCAATGTCTCCACTCTCTATTAGGCCACTATGTTAAAACCCTATTATTCATTTTGAGAAATGGGAGTTTGTACTTCCAACATCTGGATTGTTATCTAATGCTAGGAGAAATTAATTAATTGAAAGTATGGTTATCTAACACAGGGTCAAACCCAAGATTCGTTACATTAAACCATTATCAAGCCCGATTAGGGCACAACCATAATCGTGAGTTTTTCATGCAGCAAAATGAACTCTAATTAAAGTCGTCTCATTACCCACTAATCATGATTATGATTCATGATGGAGCCAGCACTAAATCATTCTGTATATACAGTTGTTGGAACCTGTCTGCTTTAGAAAAACTGGCAAGTGGATATAAAAGTGAACTGAACCCGCCGTTAATATTTTTCAAAATGCTGACATTTGATTGATAATGGATAGGATAACCTTCAAATGCTAAGTCTACAGCCAACTCAACTTCACCTATCTAAAATTTCATTACGTACAACAAATCAAAAAGACTACAGAGGCTCTTCCAATAAAGCTATAAGACTGTACGGAGCTATAATTTGTTAGAAAAATGAATCAACTTGTGGTGAAAATCATCACCTAAATTCATAAACATTTATGTTATATCATCAAGAATCAATAACAAAATATACGTAAGTGTATTTTAATTTATAATGTGCAATTGCATTCTAAAATTGTGTGGTTTGTCTTTCAAATCAGTACGTTCTCCTAGAAAATCCTCTAAGCTTCTCTCAACACTCTCTTTGATGACAGGATATCAGTAGAGAATAAAATGATGATACGTGTGACTTAGTAAGAGGATTTGTAATCATGGGGTTTGTACCGATATGCTGTATAAACAATTGTTCATTCTAAACTCTTTCTTTAGCAACTAGGAACTTGATATCTATATGCTTCAACTTCATTGAGCTCATGTTGTTATTACAAATAACTTGAGTGGTCTATCAGTAACATCCTCTATACGCAGCCCCATGATAAAGTTTTGCAATCATATTTCGTGATTGGATGCCTCATAATTTGCCATAAACTCTATTGCTATCATAGAAGAGATTATAAGAGATTATTTAGCACTCTTTAAAGAAACAACACCCTCAGCTAGTTGATAGATGTAGCCCGACGTGGACTTCATACTATCATGGAAAATTGGAATCAATATATCCAACGATCTCAAGCTGATCTGACCTTCAATATGTTAGCATGTAGTCTTTTATTCTCTGTAAGTATCACAAGACCCATTTGGTTGCTTTTAAATTGTTTAATTCTGGATTGCTTAAATATCTACTTAATATCCTTGTAACATACGCAATATCTAGTCACGTACAAACCTGAGCATATATCAAACTTTCTATTGCTGACGCATAAGGATCTTTTGCATTTCTTGTCTCCTTGTAACGTACGCAATATCTAGTCACGTACAAACTTGAGTATATATTAAACTTTCTACTGCTAATGCATAAGGATCTTTTGCATTTTTTTCTCCTCAAAATCATTTTAAGGACACTAATTGACACTAAACTTGTCTCCTTTAACCACAAGGATATCACTTGATTTGAGATCTTGTGTGCCATATCTCTTGAGAATCTTTTCAATATAGTTTTTTTAATGATAATCCAAGAATACCCTAGGACCGATCCCATTGTATTTGTATGCCTAAAATAAAAAAAGGTGTCACTAAAATCTCTCATCTCAAATTTCTTAAGTAGAAATCTTTTAATGTCGTGCAACAAGCATATATCATTGTTGGCAAGCAAAATGTCATTGATTTATAAAACTAGAAAAATATACTTGCTCTCGCAAAACTTATAGCATATGCAATCATCTATTAAATTTATGTTCAAAATGAATGAGATGATCACTTGATGAAATTTGAAATACCATTATTGAAATGCTTGCTTAAGCCTATAGATGGATTTGTTAAGTCTGCAAATCATATTCTTTAGATCTCCTAACACAAAGTTTTTTTGGCTGCACTATATGTAGATCGTCTTATTAATGTCACCATTGAGAAATGCTATCTTCACATCCATTTGATGTAATTCAAGATTGAAATACGCCACCAATGCCATTATATGACAGTTCAAAGTACATAATTATTTACATATAAGTTGTTTGTTAGATTAAGAATTTAATAATATTAGATTAAAGATCCAACATAATTAACATTATAGGGAATACAATTTTATAAAAGTAAATTGCTGAGGGTTAAAGTTGAAAAATATATATTTAATTATTGAGTTAAACTATTTTAATAGCTGAATTTATAAAGATATATCATATATATACACATATAATTTTTTCTAGCTGACAACTTGCTCTATTAGGGATCTCCTTGTCTTTTTTCATAGCATTATCTACCACTATGAGTAGCTTCTCCAATCTTGTAATTGTCAATCCAAACCTGTAATTTCTCATATATGAAGCTTTGAGACTCAAGATAGATCTACGAGGAAAATAGATATTTCCAGAATAAAACAATAAAAAAAACAATAATCACTGCATGGTGGAGAAAGAACGGCCGTGTATTTAAATTTAGGTGGATAAAAGTATCTTCATTCCAGAGATGAAAAATTACCACACAATTAAATCTTTTACATAAGGAAGGATAATCAGAACTATTTAACACCGCATTTGATTACATTAATAGTATATTTATTTGGAGGAATTAGAATTATTGATATTGTTTACCCACTAAAATAAAGATGAGAATTAGAATAGACTTAGTAGGCCCTCCTCAATATGAGATTAAGGAATGAAAACTTGATTTTCTTAATGGGTTGGGAATTAAGTCTATATTTCTAGAACTGACACTTTTGCACTTAAACTAAATTTTCTAATTCTCATTTCGTCCTCGATTTAAACAATAAAAAAATGAATGAAAATCAAATCTAACGAAAATTGGACCAAAATCTAAGATTGGTCTTCACAAATTTCAACTACCAGCAGTGGCATTTATAACCCATTTGGGAGTGTGGTGAGATAGCCCAGCTACTAAGGTGTTTGGTAACACTTGTAATTGAGTTTTGACAACTTAGTAAATTTTTTTCTCAACTTCTACTCCGCAACGGTAGCTTTTACTCTACAGTAACTGCAGCGTAAAAGTTACAGCACCTTATTTCCAAACACACTCTTAATCACGTTGTGCGCAAGCACTTGTCAAAAGTGCATTGTTGTCACCACGCGACGTTCATCAGCAGTTCATCGATCTCGTTGAGCCAACAGCACCTATTGCATCACAAACACCAAACCGGTGGCAACAACTCATCGATATCGTCACTACCATTGCTAATGCTAATGATGATGATGATGATGATGATGATGATGATGATTTGTTGCTATTGTTGATTGTCGATTATTACTACTATTATTATTGTTGTTGTTGTTCTTTTTGTTATTATTATTATTATAAGTACTAGAAATAATTTTTTGAATAACAATTATAATTATAATTATTGTAATTCTTATTATTATTAATGACAATGATTAACTAAAGATATTTTAATAACTTGAACCAATCCATTTTAATTCTAATACAAAGTAAATACATCAATATCAATATAATTTATTTTGATCCGATTACTACAAATGAAATAAATAACTTATTTTAATTCTCATTTTAACTTATTTCAATTTTAGTCAATTCTAATTTTAGTTTGTTCTATTATTAATTGATAAATATTATATAAAAAAGTGAGTTGTGAACTAAGATGAGAGTAAAACTTTTTAGCAATTACTTTTTGCCATGCAAGTAAAAAAAAAATTTGAAAAAAAAATCTTCATAAATGGAAGCAGATTCCTATAGATTCACAAGTCAGAAATTTTTTCTTTTTAAAAAATTGAGCAAATCGACGCCAAGGTATTAATTATTAAGCTATTAGATTCTGAGCTGGCTTCTTTATATATTTAATTATGTTCAGCATCGTGTTTGACTTATCTTTGTTTTGAAACTCAATTTTCTTTTTGAAGCAAAATATCTCTTCCTTAATGGCTAATTTTTTTTTTTAATGTGCACTCCACTCTCTGTTCTTTGTTTATTTATTCATTTTGTTTGGGAGTTTATACTTCCAACATCTTATTATCTTAAAATTAAAAAGATTTTTTTTCCAATCTGCTTAAAATTAAAAAGATTGAGATGAGATTTTATGCCAGAGTTTTTGCCATCAACCAGTGATATATAAAACAATCTAAGCACTTATAAAGAAAAGGGAATTTCCTTTTGACATGGAAAATTTTAGACAAGACCAAAATTTAGAGTTGTCTTTATTATTGTTGGGTGGTCATTATTATTTTTTTAAAACTAATAATTTATAAATTAATAATCACTATTATATAATAATTTTTTACAGTTTCAACTTGAATTAAAAGGCTAAATTAATATTTTAATAAATTTCTCAGACAATATTTTTATGAAATCCTCTAATATAATTTTATGGTCCTATTTGTATTGTAAATTAATTAATAAATTACTAAAATTGGAAATGTAATTGAATATAATATTTTATTAAATAAAATATGATTTTATAGTTATTTTAATTAAATTTAAATTTAATTGGATTTTATGTCTAATTTTTCTTACCGCGTTTAAAATTTTGGAGCTTTTTCGAATTATAATAAATTTTTAGATTTATTTCTCAGAAAATTTAAATTTATATTGAATAATTTAATTTAATTTAATTCTTTTAAATTGTTTACAAGATAACCTCTAACAAGGATTTATCCTAATTGGCATTTCTCAAATATGTTGAACTATTTTCGCTTAATTATTTTACTCAGAATTTTCCCGCAAATTTTGAGTTATCTCATGCAATTTAAATAATCACCATTGCATTGCAGAAAAGAATTTTTTTTTAACTCATTGTGTTCCAGGATTTGAACTATGGCTTATAACCACTCAGGATTTGGACATTTTGTAAGGAAGGTCTTGCTATTAACGTCAGCTAATCAAGATGAGAGTTATTATTTTCTTTAAAAAAAAAAAATAAAGTTTAATCATTTTTTTCGGAGTTTTTTTTTTTTATATTTAGACAATGCGGGTTTGTTAATTTAATTTAATTTTTGCAGAAAATATATGAGGAGATCCAGCTTTCACTGCACTCTTAAATAAGTTCTTCTTCTTCTTCTTCTTCTTATTTTAATATCTTTTTTCAATTTTTTTTTTGTATCTTTCACTCTCGTATTGTGTAAAGGAAACAATGAGTCTAAATAATCATGGCTCAGCGCAAGTGCTATTTATGTGACTAAAAGAAATGATGAGAACTTAGAACGAATCATAATGCTATGAAGTTTTTACATTATGTTCTGTTAGTTGTGAATGGTAGATGCCATTTTATCCAAGGTTTTTTTTTTCATTTTTTTTAAAATTAGGCAATTTGTTATTTTATTATTATAAGGTTAAAATGGTCATTTCATTAAATTGTTAATTTTACACTTGGGATGTTTATAGCTTGTCCTATGGACTATGCAGAACTTATGCAAACATTACATGAGGGATGTAAGTAATCATTTTGACAAACTTCTGGTTTATTTGTGTTTTAATTAATTTTGTCATTTGGGTTTATGGATGTGATTTCACTGTCATTGACAAATATGATCTTGGCTGTTAATGTGGTTATTGTCATCTTGAGTGCATTTCGTGCACTGGGTAAAAATTTAAGTGTTGTTGTCTTGACTTCCTGTGGACGCAGATTCAGTTGTGTTGCCATCACCCTGTTCTGATGATTACCAAGAAGTTTGTGATACATAAACTTATTTGAATTTCATCTTAATGAATAAGACACAACATTATTATTATTATTATTTTTTTGAGGCCATTGTGAAACCATATGGAATAAGTAACATAGGAATTACTCTATCTCTTAATTGTTGCATGTACACTGGATTTGAGCAGGTTTATAGGAACAATTTTAGCTGCTAAATGTGACTTTGGCATGTGATCCTACTTGTTTTAGTTTTTATTTCTGTTTTTGGGACCAATGAAACAGAATTATTTATTGCATATCATCATTGACTTTGAGCTTATAGAGATGGGCAAGATTGGAAGTATTGCTTCTCTGAATAGCAGATTTGAGTCCAAAATATTGGCGTACATCACGAATTGCTGATCTGTACTCAGACAGATTGTCAATGTTTTAATACATTGTTTGATGTATCTACATGCTTCTGGGTTGTGTCCATATGAATAATATCTTGTATTATGATTATTTTATTGCCGTTAGTCTCTTTCTTTGAAGTTGGAGATTGTCCCTGAAATCTTGTGCCCCTATGTTTTTGATGTTCCGATCCATTTCAGCAAACTAGAGATTCTGCAGCTATATAGGTTGCTGTGCAGGAACGTAAAAATTTGCATACTTGACCTGGAAATGGAGGTCTTATATATTTGAAAAGCATCTATCGTTGCGTCCAATGAAATACTGCTAGATATTGTTGGGAATAAACAAAGGCCGTAATTAAATTGATGTAGGTTTAACAATGACTATTGACATTGGTTTATTTTATTGGAGGTAAGCATTGAACGAATAACAAAGTCACAACCTGCAATGCATCTTGAAATTAGAGCTGTAGAATTTTTATTGTAATCTTACGAATGAAATTGATTAACGACTTTCGCATCTCTCTTTCTCTGTTCAACATACTCTCACTTTATATGTTCAAATTTGTGTGCAAGTCTCTACTCTCTAGATTCTCTTTCTCACTCGCAGCACCATAGTTGTTCTATTTTCAACTGCATTGTCGACTTCCCTATGTTTAGATGCAAGAATGAGACATTACCTTACTTCCATCTCATAATGTATTTTAAGCAAGAGCTTGCATATGTGTATATGTATAAAAATCTCCCCCAGTCTTTTATTTTTTAAAGCTTGAAGCACGCTAAACTGTTGAGGATGGCCCAGATGATTGGTACTGATGAGATAGAGTCTGTGAGAATTGAGTTGGCAGAGATAGGAAGAAGCCTGAGATCGTCATTCCGGCTTCCGACCTCCAGTTACAGAAGCAGCTCAGCAATAAGTTCAAGGAAGGAGGATGCTGATGTTGAACATGCTTTGCTGTGGGCTGAAATCGAGAGATTACCTACTTATGACCGGCTGAAAGCATCTTTGTTTGATGTAAGCGGTCACGGAAACCTGGTTGATAATCAAGGAAAACTGGTGATTGATGTTACCAAGCTTGGAGCACTTGAACGGCATGTGTTCATTGAGAAGCTTATCAAACACATTGAGCATGACAACCTTCAGCTATTGAGGAAAATCAGAAAAAGAGTGGACAAGTAAGCCTTATATAACTAACTAAATGTATGAATCTTTCTGCAAGAGTATGCAAAATTATGCAGAGATAGATCCATAAATATTGTCAACTTGTTTTCATAGTTGTAGACATTTAATTCTGCATTCTGTACATATTTACTCTATATATATACAATGATGAAGAATCATCTAACCTCATTGAATCACATCATAAGTTTTCTCTGCATAGAGTTTTGTTTTGCTTTCCAATCTAAGGTGCTTTGGTGCCTAAATTTTTCTTCCTGTTTCTGTCTGCAAAGACATAAATGCAACATTTTGTTGGATAACCTGAATTCAATTCTGTAGAGTTGGCATAAAGTTGCCCACTATAGAGGTGAGATACAAGAATTTGTGCGTGGAAGCCAAATGTGAGGTTGTTCATGGAAAGCCACTCCCGACCCTTTGGAATTCTTTTAAAGGCATGATTTCTGTAAGTATCTTCATCTTCAGAAAGTACTCACCAAAATTTTCGTCTTTATTTAAGGGTTGAATATATTAGCCAAATTCCAATACAGATAACATCAGATAATATCAAATATTTGCTATGTAAATCAGACTCAGAATATTGAGTCCATATCTCATTACCAACGTCTAAAGGTCTTTTTTCTGTAGCTTACTAGTCTTAAAATGATTTGATTCTAGTTTGATACTAGTTGATCCTTGCTTTACAGGTCTTACCAAAGCTTTCAGGTTACAGGTCTCTTGAAGCAAAGATAAACATTCTTAATCATGTCAGCGGCATCTTGAAACCTGGAAGGTACAGTACACGAGAGAATATATATCACTCAACTCAACTCAATTCATTAACCGAAAAGCCTTTTAGGGTCAACCTTGCTGATCGTTTTACCACTCTACTTTCTCTTGGATATATTTCGCCAAACTATTGCTCTTGATATCTTTTTAAGTTCTGTTTTTTCTTGTGCTTTGCTGTTTGCGTGCATTTACCTTATGTGTAAGTTATATCCTAATTATGGAATCTATATAATCTTTGATGGCTGTGCATTATTTAGCAGAATTGTTAATTAATTACTCCTGAAATTTTCCTTCTAAAGCCTTGCAGTGATTGTGGATTTTGCTCAGCTAGTCATTTGTAATGCCTATCAATCTTTGTTGTGACTTTATTCAAGTTGATATATACATTAGTGAATTTTCAGGGAAATTTGAAGGCTGTCGGCAATATGATAAGAAACAGGTGGTTAATCAAGTAAGCTTGAATTTATTGCAGGATGACGCTTCTACTTGGCCCTCCTGGATGTGGAAAGAGCACCTTCTTAAAAGCTCTCTCAGGAAATCTTGATCCATCTCTTAAGGTTCCAAACTTTCTTCATGCTTCGTCATGCTTATTTACCTTTGATAATAAATTGAAGATGAAATGCAAACCAGCTTGAATTTGCAACTTAAAATTTGGATCCACAGAAAACTATGGTATAGAAGAAAAGCTCAAGACAACAGTAGGACAGATTTTGATTATAATTAGCAAGTTCAATGGCACTCTGTCTTATGTTTGGCTTTGAAGAGATATATTGATTTGCATGACCCAATTGATCTGGTAATATCTTTTTTTTTTTTTTTCTCCAAAAGGTCACTGGGGAAGTTTCCTATAATGGATACAAGCTGGAAGAGTTTGTCCCCCAGAAAACTTCGGCTTATATAAGCCAAAATGACCTTCATATAGCTGAAATGACTGTGAGGGAAACAGTTGACTTTTCTGCCCGTTGTCAGGGTGTTGGAAGCCGAGAAGGTAGATGTTTCTTGATATTGCACTTGTGGCCGCTTTATCCATGCTAAAAAATAAATGATAACTAAATTAATATGTATGTTCTGCCTATGCAGAGACTATGATGGAGGTCAGTAGAAGGGAGAAGGAGGCAGGAATTGTTCCTGATCCAGATATAGACACCTACATGAAGGTCTTTTATATCCTGGCATACTTTTTATCCATTTTTTGAATCCAATTGATAGAGCCAAATTATAAGAATTATACCTGACATTGAATGAATCGGTGCTAAAGTTCTTTTTCTGTGCTGTATAGTTGTGTGTGCCGTTTGATGTTGACATAGATCATTGTATTAATGACAATTTTTGTTGTAACAGGCAATTTCTGTCAAAGGAGTAAAAAGAACCCTTCAAACGGATTACATATTAAAAGTAAGTCTCTTTTTCGGAGCTGTAAACTATAGTTCTTTTAGTCGATCTGTATCTATGCAAATGCTTTATCGGTTCATATGTCCATTGTCTCTGCGACTTCTCAGATCCTTGGACTTGATGTCTGTGCTGACACAATGGTGGGAAATGCCATGAGAAGAGGTATCTCTGGAGGTCAGAAAAAGAGACTTACTACAGGTAATTTTAATTCAGATTTTTATAGGTTCAACAGATTATCATCCACTTGGGATAACATATTGACTTGGAAGAGCTATAATGAATATTTTAACGGACTAATAAGGATCAGTTTTTCATTGAATCTGTAGGGGAGATGATTGTTGGACCAACAAAAGCACTATTTATGGATGAAATAACAAATGGTTTAGATAGTTCCACCGCATATCAGATCATTGCTTGTATTCAGCAGCTGGTGCATATAACAGATTCTACGGCATTGATTTCACTTCTTCAACCAGCACCAGAAACCTTTGATCTCTTTGATGACATCATTTTAATGGCTGAAGGAAAGATTGTGTATCATGGACCCCGGGATCATGTCCTAGCTTTTTTTGAGGATTGTGGCTTTCGGTGTCCTGAAAGGAAAGGGGTTGCTGACTTCCTGCAGGAGGTAAGTGCATCGCAGCTTAAAATGTTCTCATTTTCATGCTGAAATTTTAGTACTTTCATAATTTGATCTGCTATTTTTCAGGTTTTGTCTAGAAAAGATCAAGCACAATACTGGCTCCACACTGAACTTCCCGACAATTACTTTTCAGTAAACATGTTCTCCAAGAAATTCAAGGAATCTCCTCTTGTTAAAAAGCTTGATGAGGAACTTTTAGTGCCATATGATAAATCAAAAAGCCACAAGAATGCAATTTCCTTTAGTGTGTATTCTCTTTCTAGATGGGAACTATTGAAAGCTTGCATGTCAAGGGAACTTCTTCTCATGAGGAGAAATTCTTTTGTCTATGTATTCAAAACAACTCAGGTTAGCAACGTTTTTAAGTTTCAGTTTGTGTCATATGCTTAAATTAGATTGTGTAAGGAATAAGAAATTGAAATATGTGGAGAATCTTTTTGCGACAGCTGATTATGCTCGCAGCCATGGCAATGACTGTTTTTCTGAGAACTCGAATGGAGATTGATGTTTTTCATGGGAATTACTACATGGGTTCCTTGTACTTCTCACTCGTTGTTCTTCTTGTTGATGGCATGCCTGAGTTGTCTATGACGATTCAAAGACTTGAAGTTTTCTATAAACAGCAGGAGTTGTGCTTTTACCCAGCTTGGGCGTATGCAATTCCAGCCACTATTTTGAAAGTTCCTCTTTCTTTAGTTGCAGCTCTGGCCTGGACATGTCTTACTTATTATGTCATTGGATACAGTCCGGAGGTCTGGAGGTGAGTTTCATTTGAGAAGGCAGAAAGCTTTGTGTGTATTGGTGAATTAAATCTTCTCACGAAGAATAGTTCCTGCATTCTGCTTGTTATATGTGATAGAATAGAAATGACTTGTTGAGTTTCGTTTTCACTGATTACTACATATTGAACTTTTAGGATTTGCTTAATTTCCTTTTTCCAAAAAGGCACGCTCAAAGTGAATAACATAAAGAAAAGAAAAGTAATTACACATATAGGATTTACTCATATCCCCTCTTTGAAAATGATGGCGCAAGCCTGCCATTTTGTTTTGGGTGAGACCCGAGATTCTGAAATTTAATTTCTGTGCTTTTCAGGTTCTTCCGTCAGTTCATTCTTCTTTTTGCCTCGCACTTTACATCAATATCCATGTTCCGATTTATGGCATCAGTCTTCCAGACTGAGTTTGCTGCTATGACAGCTGGAAGCGTTGCGATGCTGTTTGTGTTTTTATTTGGGGGCTTCATTATTACACGACGTAAGGCAATTTACACCTTCTCCAATTTGATTTTAGAATCATCAGCCAAAAAATTGTTAAACTTATGGTGATGATTGCAGCCTCGATGCCTGTGTGGTTGAAGTGGGGTTTTTGGATATCTCCCGTTACATACGGGGAGATAGGTCTCTCTGTAAATGAATTTCTTGCTCCGCGGTGGCAAAAGGTGCGTCTTAGAGCATAATTTTGTGGTTAATCTAATTAGTACTACAACTTTGTCGAGAATGAGGTAATTGGTTCCTGAAACTATTTTGCTGTGCGCTTCTTATTATGTTGTAGATGCTGCCCACAAACACTACAATAGGGCAAGAAATACTTGAAAGCCGTGGACTAAACTTTGATGGATTTATTTTCTGGATATCACTTGGTGCGTTGTTTGGCATTGCCTTACTTCTTAACATTGGCTTTACGTTGGCCTTAACTTTCTTAAAGTGTAAGTTCATCTTTGAAGTAATCCAGTCTCAACTTTAGATAAATCATGTTTGTGTACCTAATTTGATACAAATACAGCTTCTGGGTCATCTCGTGTAATGATTTCGCATGGAAAGTTATCCAAGATGCAAGAAAGTGAAGATTCCAGTTATGGTGAACCTGTGAAAGAAGAGAATTCTAGGAGTACTCCTATGACTAATAAAGAATCTTATAAAGGTTAACGCCATTTTTACTTTGTACTTTCTTTTTCATTTTAATGTTTTACATTCTTCATAATTTGAACTGATTCCTTATCTTAATCAATAGGCAGGATGGTCTTACCTTTCGAGCCCTTAACAGTTGCATTTCAGGATCTGAAATACTATGTTGACACCCCTTTGGTAATCTTGTTATCTATTTTTTGATCATAATCTTAGACAATGAAGTATATTTAGAGGCAATCGAACAACTTCTATACTTTTTTACTTTACTTAATTTGCCTCCTTGAATTTTAGGAAATGAGAGAACGGGGAGTTGCTGACAAGAAACTTCGACTGCTTTATGATGTTACGGGTTCATTAAGGCCAGGTGTCCTAACAGCATTAATGGGCGTTAGTGGAGCTGGAAAAACAACTCTGATGGATGTTCTTGCTGGAAGAAAAACAAGTGGTTATATTGAGGGGGAAATAAAAATTGGTGGGTATCCTAAGGTTCAAGAAACATTTGCTAGAGTTTCAGGTTATTGTGAGCAAACAGACATACATTCTCCTAATATCACTGTTGAAGAATCTGTAATTTTTTCTGCTTGGCTACGTCTTTCATCTGAGATCAACTCAAAAACTAAAGCTGTAAGATTCTATAGTTCTGATATTCACTGATTACTTTAGCTTTCAGAAACTGTATATTGACACTCAACACTTCTATGGCATGTTCCGACAGGAATTTGTGAATGAAGTACTTGAGACCATTGAGCTTGTCACAATTAAGGATTCCTTAGTTGGCATACCTGGGGTTAATGGTCTATCAACTGAGCAACGTAAGCGGCTTACCATAGCCGTTGAACTTGTTGCCAATCCTTCTATAATTTTTATGGATGAACCTACAACCGGTCTTGACGCACGAGCAGCAGCAATTGTCATGCGAGCTGTGAAGAATATAGTTAATACAGGAAGAACAATAGTTTGCACTATCCACCAACCAAGTATTGATATATTTGAAGCATTTGACGAGGTGAAACAGTTTTAACTTTGTTTTAGTATATAAATGTAAAACTAGAATTTGATTGGGAAACTTTGATGCTGGTTTCACTCTGGCAATAATTTTATACTCGCTGGTTAAGCTTTGGCATATCAAGTTGCTTTTGCTAATGGATAAAGAGACATAGTTTAGCTTGAACAATCGAATTACTATTATTTTGATGAATTGATACAAACATTTTTATCGGGATTTTCAGCTGATCCTTTTGAAAACTGGTGGACGCATCATCTACAGTGGGCCATTAGGAAAGCATTCAAGTCAAGTCATAGAATATTTTGAGGTCAGTTACATTTATTTACAATCAAAATACTGACAACCACAATATCTTTGTTCTCCATTTTCTTGTCAGTTCTTGCGAAAATTCTTTTGCAAAACCATTGACTAACCACTTTTAGTGACAGGGTATCTCTGGAGTGCCAAAGATTAGAAATAATTATAACCCAGCAACATGGGTAATAGAGGTCACTTCCACATCTGCTGAAGCTGAACTTTGTGTAGATTTTGCTCAAATATATAGGGAATCTGTTTTATATGAGTAAGTTGACTTATAAAAGTCTAGATATTGTTATTGTAGTTTTGGAATGTGCTACTGCCTCAAAGTTTATATTTAGTCTGGAGAAGGTTCGCCATAGACTAGTTAATTAATTGTTATGCTCATAAACATCAAAGTAGGATTTAAACGATCAATTGGCCTATATATATATATATATATATCTACTTGGCAACAATTGCTTATGATCTTTTTTTTGTGTTTCATGATGTTGCGCTGCTTGTAGGAACAACAGAGAGCTTGCAAAGCAGTTGAATACTCCGCCTCCTGGTTCAAAAGATTTGCATTTTCCAACCCGCTTTTCACGCAATTTCTGGGGGCAATTTAAATCGTGCTTGTGGAAACTGCATTTGTCTTATTGGAGAAGTCCTTCCTACAATTTAATGCGCATCATGCACACGGCTACCGCTTCTTTACTTTTTGGTGTACTTTTTTGGGACCATGGACAGAAATTGTAAGTGCATTACTAATTATATATTTACCAAAGGAAAAAGAACTATTTTCTGTTAACTTGTGCAAGGGGTTATCTGCATTTTGGTTTTATAAAAATATTTTATTGTAGACCTTGCACCTTCTTAAAGTCTATCGAGCACTTTCAATCAAAATTTATGCTTTGATACTATCCCATTACATTGTTTCTAAATAAATTTAAAAGTACTTATTGAGTAGTGACCATCAACACATGTGCTCTACTTTCATTTGTTTTTGCAGGATGAAATTATTAGTTTGCAAGCACCTAACATCTATTTATTTTCCCTTAAATCTGCCAGGGAGAACCAGCAAGATTTATTCAATATTGTGGGTTCATCATACTTGGCTGTGGTATTCTTGGGGATAAACAATTGTTCATCAGTTATACCAAATGTGGCGAGGGAGAGAACTGTTATGTATCGAGAAGGATTTGCAGGAATGTACTCTCCATGGGCTTATGCACTTGCGCAGGTACATATGAACTTTACTTTATTCTATGTTGACTTTGTGTTCAAGAAATCACAAATAGAATCTTGTAATGTGTTCGTTTCATTGAAATATTTCTTATTCAGATATGAATACCGATTTTGCAGGTGACAGTTGAGATTCCTTATCTACTTATTCAAGCACTTTCTTATGTGATCATCGGTTATCCAATGATTGGCTATTTTTGGTCAGCTTATAAGGTTTTCTGGAATTTCTATGGGATGTTCTGTACAATGATGTTTTACAATTATCTGGGAATGCTACTAGTGTCGTTGACACCAAATTCCATGATTGCTTCAATTCTATCCTCGGTTTGCTACACATCGTTTAACCTTTTCGCTGGATTTTTGATTCCCGGACCAGTAAGCCTCTAATCTCTACCATAGACGCTATGTTAACATTTAAGTGCATCTACGAGTGTGTATATAATTAGCAAAATGTTTTGAATATTAACTTTGAATCTTTGATATTTAATTTTCTGCAGAAAATTCCTAAATGGTGGATTTGGATGTATTATATGATGCCTACATCTTGGGCACTAAATGCTATGGTTACTTCACAATATGGAGATATTGACAAGGAAATGATAGTATTTGGTGAAACAAAGAAATTGTCTTCCTTCATAGAGGATTATTTTGGGTTTCACCATGATCGCTTGCCGATTACGGCTGCTGTTCTTATCATCTATCCTCTTGTTCTTGCTTTTCTTTTTGCATTTTGTATAGAAAGATTGAACTTCCTCAGAAGGTAAAATATATTTTTGGCGAGGATGGAATGTTGCAACATATACTGCCTAGAAATAATTTTCAATCTATATGTACTCTTGATCAATATTGTCGCAAATAGTTGACTGCATAATTGATGTACACAGTTTAGCTATTCTTCAAGCGGATCAAATTAGAATGTCATCCTCTTGAATTTCCAAAATTGCCCAAAAGGTCTCTTCAGAGCTGCTTTCATTGCCCTTTGTCAAATTTACAACATTTTCTTAGCATCCGACTCTATCATCATCAAAGGCAATAACAACTTGAACTTCAAATCTGATTGCTTCTGTTTCTGCAAGCTCAACATCACCATTGGAGCTTGAGTATTGTATTGTGCCAGACTTGTATTCAACCCCCGGAAGTGCAACAACTGCCCCTAGACCTGCCAAGTTCGTTTAACTCGCTAAGAGCAGCATGTGCATTTAGCTTGTACTAATTTTCTGGAGAGGTAATCTAAATTGACATCTTAGGCCTGTTTGAGAATACAGTTTAAATGTTAAAAGTTGCTTATTTCGTAAATTTTAATAAAAATAAGGTTTAATAAGTTTTTTAAAAATTGTTTATTTCATAATTTTTTTTTTTATTTTGATGGTAGTTTCTAAAAACAGGTAGGGCATTCATTGACTAAAGATAATTCCACTACGATGAACGGCTAGCAGAACTATTAGCACTTCCAGAATCCTTATCTCACAGCTAATTATCGCCATCAATGAAAACTTTTCCATTTGAGTTCAAAGGAAGGCTTAAAGAGGAAGGTATCCAGCTGCTAACGTAGGTAAATGCTTTATTACCTCTACCAATCCTCCACCTTATTCAATTTTTTGCAACACCAATGTGCCACATGTACAATAAACTCCTTCAGATAAACCAAGATTGTAAACCAATTTTGTGCTGAAAAAATCACTCATTTTGGAGCATCTAGCCTTTAGGATTCTAGACACCAACGAGATAGGGAGAGAAACTTTTATGGCGCGAACATACCACCTCAACCTGTTGAGGTAGTGCACCAATCAATTAAGAGCCCATCTTTTGACAGATCCAATAGATCTCACGGTAGGACTCATAAATTTTTTATTTAAAAATATATAAAATTATATTATTTAATTTATGGGTCTCACTATATGACCTATCAGACATACTAAATGGTAGGTCTTTAATAATCGGGGGCATCACTTTAGTAGGTGGTGTACCTGCCCCACAAGTTTTTCTCCAAGTTAGGAGATTGAATCACGCGCATGTCTGGTAAGCAAACGGTAACAAAAGCCATTATTTATGTTACGAAAGAGAGAAACGATTCGGCTCTTGAAACATCCCGTATGGCAGTATGGGTGGATTACTTAGCCTAGCCCGTGAAAAATTCCATATCCAAACTTTTATGATTTTTCCTAGCGTCACCAGCCCTAAGCTATCAAATTTACTTTGGGAACTTGGGTTCGAGTTTAGAAATCTTTCTCCTTCCGATTTTATATATAATTAGGTGGGAGTTGATTTCTCTCCCACTACTTTGTGAGTAGAGCTGCGATATTCCACCAAATTTATAATGGATTCTGAGTTATGTTGTAGTATTATTGATATAAGCGAGTCCTAATTAAATTTTAATTATAAATATATCAATTAAATTGTACCATAGCCCAAAAATAAAAAAAAGTAAAAAAAAAATTGATCCAAAATCTATAATTTCCAAAATCTAAATCTATCTTGCAATTACATATTGATCCAAAATCTATAATTTCCAAAATCTAAAGCTTTGGAACTAGTTCTATGAGAAAAATACTTTGTATAACAAATTAATAAAAAAGACAATGACCATTGCAAAATTTGGATGGATAAAGAACCACCATACATCTAATTTTGGAAGGAGAGAAATCACCACATAACTAGATTTGTCATGAAATCTAGATTTTATCTAAGAAACATCAATATACAAAAAAAAGAGCAAAACTCTCTTGTTGTTTGACTAAATTAATCGAAACCCCTACGATAGTTTGTAGCACATTCAAAACCCATGAGTTTTTACAGATCGTGCCATTTTACCTTTGGCTGCTGTTTGACGTTGGGAATATGAAAACCTTTATTTATTTAATTAACTAAATAATTTTTTATCACAATTAATTAAAATATTGAATTGAAAATTATGAAGAAAAGTAAAGAAACTGTCATAATAAGTTTTAAAACATTAAGAAAATTTGAAACAATATACATATACACACGAATATCAATTTTGCATTTAATTTTTCAATTAAATATGATTAAAAAATTATTCAATTATTCAATTAATTAAATAATTGATGATTATCTTATTCTCAATGTCAAAAAATCACCAAGAGCAAAGTTGCAAGATAGTAAAAAATTTGACTGTCATAGGGGATTTGAATGTGTTTTAAAACATTAAGAAAATTTTGATTAATTTGATGAAATAATGGGGAGATTTCTCTATTTTTCCAACAGTTAGGTTTCACTCTTTTTCCCAGACAACATAGAACTCTTTAACAACACATTTAAAACATTTTTTACCTATAAAATTTTACCATTTCAATAAAAAAAAAACTCAAAGAAATTCTTTTACAAATGAGCGGGCTCTAAGCACATTCCAATAGATTCACAAGTCGTAACTATATAAAAAAAAAAGTTGTGCAAATTGATGCTAAGGTATTATGCTACTTAGATTCTAAGCTAACTTCTTTCATTTATTTAACAATGTTGGGCATAATGTTTGACTTCTCTTTGATTTTAGCAGCTCAATTTTCTTTTAAACGGAAAATATCCCTTCCTTAATGGATGTGTGTGTGTGTGTATGCACTCCACTATCTGCTCTTTGTTTATTTTGTTCATTCTGAGTCAGAGTAGTTTACACTTCCAGCATCTCATATCTGCATTTAAACAGTTTGAGATAAGATTTTTTGCCAAAGGTTTTAGAGCAACACCAGGATTTCTCATTTTGAGTTTTAATTTATATGACATTTATTAATTGAATGATAGAATAAAATAATAAGTAATTTTATATTTACCATATGAGTGATATATAATATTAGGACTGAAATTGAAATTCAAATATTGCGGTTCTAAGTGTTATTGATGTTTTTAACATATATCTAGTGTTGTAAAAAATAATCTAACCACATCTCTATAAAGAAAAAAAGATACGAGGAATTTAAAATCTACATGTGGGAAAGCTTAAAACTTCAAATCTTTAACACAAATATCAAATCTTAGAACAAGAACAAAAAAGAAAAATGAAAGTGATTTGAACCTATAGAAACGTTATGTGGATCTCATTATATTTTAAGTTCAACAAATAATAATGTGTCGCATTTTATATGATATTATTTAAACAAAAACATTTATGGTTGTATCATTGCTTACATTTACCTTTTCCTCTTTTCCAATCATAAAATTTTGGGGTCTCTTACAATCTTCTTGGTATAATAATAAAACTACAAATTTTGGTATAAATTTATTTTGAAAAAGTTGATATGGTATGATTAAATTAGTTAGATTAATTATCTCTTGGCTTACATGATTTATTTTTATTATTTTATATTTTTATCTAACTAATAAATTTATGTCACATTAATTTATACAAAATAAATTCACATAAGAGTTTTTATGTCGATTATAAAAAAAAAAAGGGAGGCCAAAATTGTTCATTCTGACAAACTGAATAACTTAGCCCCCGATTTTCACATGACGAGAGTCATCCTAATTGATATTTTCTCAAATAGTAAAGTTGAGATGTTAGAGTTATTTTAGCCTAAACCTATTACACATATTTTGAGTTATGCAGACTAGTAGTAGATATTTCAATCTAAAATAATATTTAATGATGTCAAATCATAATCATTTGATTACATATTTACATGAAATAATGACTCAAATTTTACTTAAAAATATGCATTTTGAAGTTTTGGTGCCTAGGTTTTTGTTTAAAACGAGTATCAAGAAATTTTCGTATTTTTGAGTATTTGATATTTTTCAAGAAAAATAAAAGAGAAACAAATAAAACCAAATTCCTTTTATTTTTCTTTCTATACCCATGAGGTTTGGTACGCCATTCTTTTGTCTTTTTCAAACCCACCGTTGGATTTAACCTAAGAGTTGTATTGGCTTAGATGTGATTATTGGGTCATTATCATTAAAACCTTTGATGTTCATGTAAAATAAGAAAAATAAAATTTTTTATAATTATGACATATAAGTCCACAATATTTTAATTTTTTTATTCTAATGAACTAAGTTTTCAATTAAATGACTTATTCTTACATTTATTAATATCTATTTAAATTAATAATTTTACTTATTAATTAATAAATTAACTAATTGATTAAATAGTTAAGCTATCTATATTATTTACTAAACATAATTGATGATAAATATAAATATGATTTTTTTAATTTAACACGGCAACCAATTTCCTCTCACATATGTGAGCAAGGTTCAAGCCCCATAACTTTTTTTTTTTCAAACAAGAGATTTAATATGTCAAGTAGATGGAATATGCAAAATATGAAAATAAATTTAATTTTATATTCTATGTAGGTATTGTTTTATTTTTTTTAATATAATATTTAATTAACATACTAAATTATTTAATTATGTAGTAAAAATATTTTAATTTACTAATAATTATAAAGTGTTAGTTTATGAATTTGTAAAATCATTTTTGTTTGTTTGAGTAATGAGTTTTGTATTTTTGGTTGAGTTTTTGGTCCTAAAATAAAAGGAGTAAATTTAATTGCACACTTAAATAAATTGATATTTGTTACTCCACCCCAACAGTTTAAATAGTCATTAGCACACATCCGTACGATTAAGATCTTTCATTATCTTAACTGAGAGAAGGGTTACAAAAATTATAAACAATTACTCTATTTGAAAATAATTTAAATATTTATTTAGTAAAAATAAACTAAAAATAAGTATTTTCTATTCTTTCTTCTCTCTTGCTAATGTCGCACATGGACAACAATAGAAATGGCAATTCAGCACATGTCTATCAATTAATATATAAGTCAAGCAGTATAATTAATTGAATAATTAATCGTGTCAAAAATGGGTTATCATATTAGGAGTTTTAAAATCGAACCCAACATAGTTATTAATTGACTTGATAGTTGGAAAGAGAAAACTAATACATTCAAGTTAGATACCTAAGTATTTGATCTAAATAGATTGGATAATATTCATCCAAAATACTCCAAATTTGATTTATAAGTTGGATACCAAAGTATATATTCAAATAGATTGGATAATATCTATCCAATTTATTTGATATCCATTCATGAACTCGAACATTATTAATAATTAAGTGTATGAGACTAAAATTGAATATTTTAATTAATATTTAAGTTTTGTAAATTAAATGAAAAATCAAAATAACATTGGTAAAAATTATTGCACTGTCGATGACAACAATGACGACACCATCACTAAGAAATAGAAGTGAGTGAACAAAAACACAAATACTATCAACAAATTCAAAATTCTCCAATCTATATAATGGTGGCAATGTTGCCAGATAAATGGATGTACCGGAGATAGATGCACCTTCTAATGCAAACAATTATAGCAAGACCTTATGATTAGATGGCATTTCAAGGTTCATCACCTTTAACAACGAAATTGACGGTCTCTAAATTGACAAAAGTGGTAGTGTAACGTAACTCATTGGCTTTTTGTGGTGTAGTTACGGTTAGAATTATTTTAGAAGGGGTGTGCAATTCTACATATCACCATTTTCTGGCATTGAGACTATCATTTTGTAGATCATTCAATTTCGCGTCTAATGATACCTTTCATGGCCCCTCTCGGCCAATAATGTCATTATAGGCGAAGAACTAGTTGACACCAGTAATTGTCTATATTTTTTAACGTAAAATATCTTTTTAATTAATTAAAAATAAGATTAATAATTTTGTTTCTATACTGGAAAATTTTTTAATTAACTTTTAATATTAATCATTTTAAGAAATTAAATAAAAATAAATAAGATTTTTTAATGTAAAAATTTTTAATTACTTTTTAATATTAATCATTTTAGGAAATTAAATAAAAATAAATAAGATTTTTTTACTGTAAAACACATTAATTAGTTTTTATATTATGAAATTCATAATGATTTATAATAAAAATTAAATATCCATGTTTACCCATGAATTAAAACTTAGATTGTCCAAGTTGACGACTCTACAATGTTAGAGTATTGTATTCATGTCACTGCGTTGGAAAGGTGCTTGTGAAACAAATTGTGGCTTCCAAAAGCATTAATGCAACAAAACATTTGTAGGTGCGGGACTAATATGTAAAAATTTAAAAATTTTTCCATTTTTATTTTTATAACAAATTATAGGAATCCATTGTAGTTGATCTTGAAAAAAACAAAAAAGAGGTACCAAACCCCTGTTGCAACGTAGTTTTGCCCTTTTCTTAAATCAACTTTTTAACAATTTGCCTTTTGAATATTTGAATTTGGTTATGCTTGAAAAGAGTAATGATAGAAATTCTAAATTTTTATTTTAAACTTCATCTTAAATAGTGTGTTATTAATTGATTGGTTGATAATTTTTTATAAAATTTAAATAAATAAATTATATTATTTCAAAAACTAATTGATGAATGTTATATCATTTGAAATAATTTTTTAAGATAAAAATATAGAATGTATAACTATCCACTTAAAAAATCATTTGGTCAAATTATTCAGAAAAACCAAATTCTCTTAATTGGGCCTTTTAGGGTGACAATCAGGTAATAAAGATGAGAGTTTTTATTTATTCAAATTGAATCAAATTTTCAACTTTCAAGTTAAAATTTTGCAATACCTTTTACGGACTACGGTATATATTAGTAATCATTTTGTTTTAAAAAATTAGGGTTTAATCATTTTGCCCTTTGGTTGTGTTCCTGACTTCTCGTATAGGTCATGTGGATTTGCTAATTTATTTTTGTTTTCGTAGAAACTATGTGAGGAGAGGAATGAACACCTTCAGCTTTTACCGTACACTCAAACAAGTTCTTCTTCTCACGTTAAATTTTTTTCGGCAGTTTGTTTTTGTATTTCTAACTCTCTTATTGTGTAAAGCGAACATCGAGTCAATGATCATGGCTTAAGCCAAGAGCTTAGATGATTGAATCACTAACAGTCCATGTGATAGAAAACTAAAAAAAAAAAGAAAGAAGAAAAAGATCGTTGAAAATTTAGAAGGCAAGTGTACTGCTAGGAAGTCTTTACCCATATGTTTTGTTAGTTGTGATTAGTAATGCGCTGTTTGTTATTTATTACCATAAAGGGTAAAGTAGTCTTTTTATTAATTTGTTAATCCAACATTGATATTTGCAAACATTACATGAGGGATGATGTAATTCATCATTTTGACAAACTTCCGGTTTATTTGTATTTTAGTTAAACAATAAGTGTATAATTTTGTCACGTTTGCCAATTGGGTCGTGGATATGATTTGACCGTCATTGTCAAATGGTCTTGATTATTAATGTGGTTATTGTCACCTTGATCGCCTTCATGCACTTATTAAATTTCACTGTCACTGTGTCGACTTAAGAAGTTTGTGACCCGGAAGCTTATGTGAATTTCATCTTAATGGATAGAACACATGTAAACACCCTACTTCTAACACGTGCACAGCGCGTGAAGAAGGAGGTTACTTACAAATCGATATCCTTACTCAAAAATTCCAAACTGAAATACCTCAAATTTTTATTCAAATAAATCACAAATTCATACGTCTAATACTAAATAATCTCTCATGATGACATAAAAATAACAAAAGTCCCAAAACTCTAAATTTACAAGTTCATAACAGAAATAAACTAAAAAGAAATATGAGCCTATTCCTCCTCTTATTCAAATAGCAAAAGGAAACGAAATCTCTAACTCCAAAGCTAAACATACTTCTAAAAAAGAACTTAATCTGTAAAAATTAATGACGAGGGGTGAGTCATCAACTCGGTAAGTAAAACCATTCTTAACACATTAGACCTATCGATATAAAAAATATTATAAGTCTTCTTTTATTAAAAAAAATATTATAATTCATAAATTTCATAAAACAACATATTTCAATGAGATGATATAAATTCATAGTAATGCAAAATATCAAGAGAATAATCAATTATGAAAACAAATCGTATAATGCATACACAAAAAACAGATAGTTAGCTCATGTCATATAATGTCACATATAGTCTCGATGACCCGGCCAGAAATAAAATCAGAATCATAATATCGTGTGTATACTCAGAATAGAAACCCAGTACTATTCCAAAACATATATATCGTATTATACGATCAGAATCAAAAATAGAATAACTATGGACAATGAGCCAAAACATTTAAATTAACTTTTCATATGTAATGATTTGTACGTGGCAGTTTGCACTATATGTGGCATTTTGCGGTGCTTTAGCTCTCAAGAGATGGCCCTCATATAGTCTAAAGAGGTGGCCCTCATATAATCATAAATAATTTAAATCATATATAGGCAAAAAATATTCGTATCAAATTCATAAAAGTCCATAACACTAATTAGGCTTGCAACATATTTTATAAACAAAATCATAAAAAGTAGGAATGTAACAAAATAACTTACATATTTAAAAGCATTTACAAAATATTTTGTTCAAAAGAATTTAGGTTTGAAAACATTTACACAAACTGATTTTTGTTATGAAAATCAATTAATTTTCTAAATAGTATAAAAACACTTATAGTGATATAAAAAAATTATACATATTCAGTACATTAGGAATGAAGTTACTTACCTCGATAAAAAAATTTGAATTAACACACCTCTAAGCTTCTAAGAGCCTCAAGCACCTCCAACACCTTAAACAAATACAAGATATTACTACCAATGACTTATTCTAAGAATCTGATTTTCTCATTCATTCCCGTACTAGTCGGATTCTTAGAATTTTAACTCTTAATCTAAAAATTGGAATGACATAAAATTATACAAAACTATTTTGGACATCCATGGGTACCTCATGTAAAAGTTTCAAGAGGATCCGATACCAAAACATTTTCAAAACTATTTATTACTTGAAGAATTCGAAACTGTTTCACAATACCTTAACTGAACAGAGTGGATTCTGAGATTTTTATAAAATCAGATACGTATCAGAAAATTATAAAATTAAAACTGGAAATACTAGACACATATATTAACTTCTAAATAAAATTTTATAATTTTTTGAGTTCATTTGTAGTATAAAAATAATTTGTGAATCTGGTCACTGCACTGATATTGCAGTTTTCCAATGCAGCAGTGTCTGTTTCGAAAATGCATATAAAATTGAAACTAAGTCAAACTTAATGAAACGAAATTTATTCAAGAAGTTATATATGTCTAGTTTCCAGAAATATAAATTTCTTAAGAAAAATTGTTCAGCAAATACAGGTTTAAATACGAGATACTCATGCTGTCCAGAATTATCCTGTGTGCTTAATGTATCAACGATTGATTAACTAGACTCATAATAAATCAGAGCCCTAAACACATCCTAAATCATGCATTATGATCTATAAAAATCTTAAATCATGCCAATTCAAACCCTAAGTAGAGTGTTTGAAAATCTTGTGGAGAATAAGGAGGGTACACTTACCGATCACTTTGATTCTCTCCTAACAAAGGTTTGAATCCTAGGGTTTGGGTAGGAGCGTAATGAGCAGTAGAGACAAAAAGAAATGTCGTGGACTTAGGGTTATGGAAGGAGGAAAATTATGAATTTCTAAGGAGTCTTAAGAGACCTTATTGAATTTGAAAAAAAAATATTTTTCTAAAAATTACCCCATAAATAACCCCTATTTATAAATGCAATAATGCCATTTAAAAATTCTGTTAAAACAGAATAAAATAATGGAATTTGGACGTTACAACACAACATTGTTAAATTGCTAATTTGTTAGTATTCTTCACGCTGAAAGCAATATGAAATAAGCCACGAGGGAATTTAGCGCTGTATCATGCTGATTCTCTGATGCCCTCCCTTTCACATTTATCTCTCTGTAAATTTCTTGGATGTCAACGCATTTATCATGCTTGATTAAATTATCTTTTTATGACATGGATGTACAAAGGAATCATGTCAATTAAGCATACTTCAAATTCTGTAATCAGCAATGACGACAACTGTTCTAGTTTTAATATATTTGTAGCTGGTTTGTTGGAGCAATTTCTGCTGTTACGTTGCATCTGACTTCGGCTTGTGATCCTACTTGTTTGATTTTTTTTTTTTAAATTTCTGTTTTTGAGACCAATGAAACAGATTTATTTATTGCAGATTATGGTTGACTTTTGATCTTCTAGGGATGGGCAAGATTGGAACTATTGCTTTTATGAATATCAGATTTAAATCCAAAACAATGGTGTATATCATGAACTGTTTCCAAAGTTTTACCTGAACTGAAAAATGGTGCCCATGGTTTCTTCAGTTTGAAGCATAGTGTAGATTGATGTGTACAAATTATTAAACTTATGCATGCTTCTGGGTTGTGTTTATATGAATCATATCTCGCATCATGATTATTTCATTGCCATTAATTTCTTCCTTTGAACTTGGAGATTGTCCCCGAAACTTTGTGCTCATATGTTTTTATATCTTGATCCATTTCAACAACAAAGAGACTCTGCAGCTATGCATGTTGCTGTGGAGGAAAGTAAAGGGTTGCGTGTTTGATCTCAGAATAAAGCACAAATAAACAAAGGCCATTATCACCTGACATATGTTTAATAATGAATATTGACCTTATTTTATTGGTTATAGCTGTAGAATTTTTATTTTAATCTTTGGATTGAGATTGATCAACAATTGTAACATGTCATTTTCTTTGTCACACACTCTTCCTTTAGATGTTCAAATTTGTTTTAGACTCCCTATATTCTCCTCACTTGCGGAGCCGTAATTCTTTTGTCTTCAACCAAATATTGAACTTCCTCATATGTTAAGTATAAGAATAATGCATAGCCTTGCTGAACCTCATAATGTATGTTAAGCATAAGCTTACATATGTATATATATAAATCTCCCCCAGCCTTTTAGTTTTTAAAATTTGAAGCTCCCAAATCTGTAAACATGGCTCAGATGATTGGTACTGATGAGATAGAGTCAGTAAGAATTGAGTTGGCTGAGATAGGAAGAAGCCTGAGATCATCATTCCAGCTTCCGACCTCCAGTTTCAGAAGTAGCTCTACAATAAGCTCAAGGAGGGAAGATACTGATGCTGAAAATGCCTTGCAGTGGGCTGAAATTGAGAGATTACCTACTTATGACCGGTTGAAAGCATCTTTGTTTGATGTAAACAGCAATAGAGACCTGGTTGATAATCGAGGAAAACAGGTGATTGATGTTACCAAGCTTGGAGCACTTGAACGGCATGTATTCATTGAGAAGCTTATCAAACACATTGAGCATGACAACCTTCAGTTGTTGCTGAAAATCAGAAAAAGAATGGACAAGTAAGCCTTTTATAACTAATTATGTGTATGAATCTTTCTACATGAATTTGCAGAAGTATGCAGAGATATCGATTCGAAGAATCATCTTACATTACTGAATCACATCATAAGCCAGAGTACTCCACATATATCTTCATTTTACTTTCCAATTCAAAGTTGGTTTGGTACCTTCATTTCTCTTCTTGTGTCTGCGACGGCATAAATGCATCATTTTGTTGGATAACTTGAATTCAATTCTGCAGAGTTGGCGTTAAATTGCCCACTATAGAGGTGAGATATGAGAATTTGTGCGTAGAAGCCAAGTGTGAGGTTGTCCATGGAAAGCCACTCCCAACCCTATGGAATTCTTTCAAAGGCATGATTTCTGTAAGTTTCTTCATCGATCAGAAAATACTTACCAGAATTTTCGGTCTTTATTTAAGGGTTGTATATAATATATTTCTGGTCTGGTTTTGCTATATAAATCTGACTGAGAGTATTGAGTCCATATAAAGGGTCTTTTTTAATTGTAGCTTACTAGTCTTAGAAATGATTTGATACCAGTTGAAACTTGCTTTACAGGTCTTGCCAAAGCTTTCAGGACACAAGTCACTTGAAGCGAATATAAACATTCTTAATCATGTTAGTGGCATCTTGAAGCCTGGAAGGTACACTCAGAGAATTTATCAGTCTACTCAACTCAATTCATTAAACCAAAATCCTTTTAGTTTCAACCTTGCTGATTGTTTCACCATTTTACATCCTTTTGATGTATTTCAAGTTCTATTTCTTCTTGTGCTTTGGTGTTTGCATGCATTTACCTTGCTTGATAGAATTTGTTTATATATCCTACTTATGGAAGCTATACAATATCTGATTGCTGTGCATTAGTTTAGCAGAGTAGCTAATTCATTACTACAGAATTTTTTCTGCTGAAGTCATGTGGTAATTTGTGGATTTTACGCGGCTAATCATTTGTTTTGTCGTCAATCTTTGTTGTGTGCCGATATTCAGGTTGATGTGCGCTTTAGAACCGTTTCATTTCCTGATTCTTTCTAACAGCGGAGACTTTTTTTTTTTTGTTTGGGCTTGACTTCAAAAGTTATAAATAAAGTCTGCTTTCTGGAAGCAAATTTCCAGGGAAATTTCAAGTATTTTGGCAATAGTAAAAATAAGCTTGAATTTATTGCAGGATGACTCTTCTGCTTGGGCCCCCAGGATGCGGGAAGAGCTCCCTTTTAAAGGCTCTCTCAGGAAATCTTGATCCATCTCTCAAGGTCCCAAACTTTCTTCATGCTTCGTGATTCTTCTTTACCTCTGATAATCTTGTGTAGATGAAATGCTAACCCGCTTGAATTTGTAACTGAAAATTTGTATCTCGAGAAAACTATGATATAGAAGAAAAGCTCAAGATAATACTGCAGCACATTTTGATTATTAGGATTAAGGAAGTTCCATGTCACTCTGTCTTGTGTGTGGCTTGTAATATCTTTTTCTTTTCTCCAAAGGTCACTGGGCAAATTTCCTATAACGGATACAACCTAGAAGAGTTTGTCCCCCAGAAAACTTCAGCTTATATAAGCCAAAATGACCTTCACATAGCTGAAATGACTGTGAGGGAAACTGTTGACTTTTCTGCCCGTTGTCAGGGTGTTGGAAGCCGAGAAGGTATGTGTTGCACTTGCAGCCACCTTACCAGCGCTAACAAATAATGATAACTGAATTAATATGTCTGTTTTGCCTATGCAGAGATTATGATGGAGGTCAGTAGAAGGGAAAAGGACGCAGGAATTGTTCCCGATCCAGATATAGACACCTACATGAAGGTCTATTGCATCTTGGTTTATTTTTTGTCCATTTTCTGAATCCAGTTGATATAGCCAAATTATAAAATTTATATCTGGCATTCAATGCATCAGTTGTAAAGATCATTTTCTGTGCAACATAGTCGTGTGTGCCATTTGATGTTGGTATCGGTTACTGAATTCTTAACCCTTTTTTTTTTTTGTAACAGGCAATTTCCGCCAAAGGAGTAAATAGAACCCTTCGAACAGATTATCTATTGAAAGTAATTCTCTTTTTCTGAGCTCTAATTGATCTGTATCTATGCAAATGCTTTATTAGTTCATCTGCACATTGTCTCCATGCCTTTTCAGATCCTTGGACTTGATGTCTGTGCTGACACAATGGTGGGAGATGCCATGAGGAGAGGCATCTCTGGAGGTCAGAAGAAGAGGCTTACTACAGGTAATGTTAATTCTGATGTTCACAGGTTCAACAGATTATCATCCACTTGTGATACAATTTCTATATTAACTTGAAGAGGTATAATTAGAATTGATGAACTAATAAGGCTCCATTTTCCATTGAATCTGCAGGGGAGATGATTGTTGGACCAACAAAGGCACTATTTATGGATGAAATAACAAATGGTTTAGATAGTTCTACCGCATATCAGATCATTGCTTGTATTCAGCAGCTGGTGCATATAACAGATTCTACTGCTCTGATTTCACTTCTTCAACCAGCACCAGAAACCTTTGATCTCTTTGATGACATCATTTTAATGGCTGAAGGAAAGATTGTGTATCATGGACCCCGGGATCATGTCCTAGCTTTTTTTGAGGATTGTGGCTTTAGGTGTCCTGAGAGGAAAGGGGTTGCTGACTTCCTGCAGGAGGTAAGTGCGTTGCAGCTTAAAATGTTCTCATTTTCATGCTGAAATCCTAATTTGATCTGCTATATTCCAGGTTTTGTCCATGAAAGATCAGGCACAATACTGGCTACATACTGAACTTCCGTACAATTACTTTTCAATAGATATGTTCTCTAAGAAATTCAAGGAATCTCCTCTTGTTAAAAAGCTTGACGAGGAACTTTTAGTGCCATACGATAAATCAAAGAGCCACAAGAATGCAATTTCCTTTAATGTGTTTTCTCTTTCTAGATGGGAGCTATTCAAGGCTTGCATGTCAAGGGAACTTCTTCTCATGAGGAGAAATTCATTTGTCTATATATTCAAAACAACTCAGGTTATCATTTTTAGTTTTACATCCTTTATCCATTCGTTCTCTGTTTCTCCCTTTCTTTTAATTTCTGCTTATCTTTTCTTTCTTAGATTGAAGGGCCTGAGAAAATTGAAATATGTGGACAATCTTTTTGTTGCAGATTATTGTTGTTGCAATAATGACTATGACTGTTTTTCTGCGGACTCGGATGGACATTGATGTTTTCCATGCAAATTACTACATGGGTTCCTTGTACTTTGCACTCGTCATTCTTCTTGTTGATGGCATTCCTGAGCTATCTATGACGATTCAAAGACTTGCTGTTTTCTATAAACAGAAGGAGTTGTGCTTTTACCCGGCTTGGGCATATGCGATTCCAGCCACTATTTTGAAAGTTCCTCTTTCTTTAGTTGAAGCTCTGGCTTGGACATGTCTTACTTATTATGTCATTGGATACAGCCCAGAGGTCTGGAGGTGAGTTTCATTTGAGAAGGCAGAAAGCTTTGTGTTTATTGCTGCACTAAATCCCGTTATACAAACCTCTCATAAAGAATAGTTCATGTCTTTTAGGTTCTTCCGCCACTTCATTCTACTTTTTGCTGTGCACTTTACATCAATATCTATGTTCCGATTTGTCGCATCAGTCTTCCAAACTGTGGTTGCTGCTATGACTGCCGGAAGTTTTGCGATACTGTTGGTGTTATTGTTTGGGGGTTTCGTTATCTCGAAACGTAATTAATTTATACCTTCTCTAATTTGATTTTAGAATCATCAGATCAGCCTGTTAAACTTATGGTGATTATTGGTTGCAGCCTCGATGCCAGTGTGGTTGAAGTGGGCCTTTTGGATTTCTCCTGTTACATATGGGGAGATAGGACTCTCTTTGAATGAATTTCTGGCTCCTCGGTGGCAAAAGGTACTGTGTCTTATATCAGAAGTTTTATGGTTAAGCTAATCAATACAATCTTTTGGAGCACGCTTGGTAGAGAAGTTTCTCCCATTACTTCATGTTTTGACAAAACTTATCATATGGCCAAATGATATTTATTATTTATTAACATTTGCAGAAAGTAATTTTGTTTCCTATTACATTGCAGATGCTGCCCACAAACACTACAATAGGGCAAGAAATTCTTGAAAGCCGTGGACTAAACTTTGATGGATATCTTTTCTGGATATCACTTGGTGCATTGTTTGGCTTTGCCTTACTTCTTAACATTGGCTTTACCTTGGCCCTAACTTTCTTGAAGAGTAAGTTCTTCTTTGTAGTAATCCTGTATCAAATTCAGATGAATTATGTTTGTGTACCTAAATTGATACAAATACAGCTTCTGGGTCATCCCATGCCATGATTTCACTTGAAAAGTTTTCCGAGATGCTAGGAAGTGAAGATTCCACTTCTGGTGAAATTGTGAAAGAGAATTCTGGGAGTACTCCTATGACTAATGAAGAATCTTATAAAGGTTAATGCAATTTCCATAATTTTTTTTCCATTTTAATGTTTGACATTCTTCATAATTTCAACTAATGCCTTATCTTAATCAACAGGCAAGATGGTCTTACCTTTTGAGCCCTTGACAGTAGCATTTCAGGACCTGAAATACTATGTTGACACCCCTTTGGTAATCTTGTTATCAATTCTTGTGATATTTATAATCTTGGACAATGCAGCACATTTACAGGCATTAGATAGACTTTTCACCGACTTTAATTTTCTCACTTTGATATTAGGAAATGAGAGACCGGGGATTTGCTGAGAAGAAACTTCGACTCCTTTATGATGTTACAGGCTCTTTGAGGCCAGGTGTTCTGACAGCATTAATGGGTGTTAGTGGAGCTGGAAAAACAACTCTGCTAGATGTTCTCGCAGGAAGAAAGACAAGTGGCTATATCGAGGGGGAAATAAAAATTGGTGGGTATCCTAAGGCTCAAGAAACATTTGCTAGAGTTTCAGGTTATTGTGAACAAACAGACATACATTCTCCTCAAATCACTGTTGAAGAATCTGTAATATTTTCTGCCTGGCTACGTCTTGCTCCTGAGATCAACTCAAAAACTAAAGCTGTAAGATTCTGTAGCTCTGACGTTCACTGATTGCTTTAGGTTTCAGATGATGGATATTTAATGCTTCTATGGCATATTCCAATAGGAATTTGTGAATGAAGTACTTGAGACCATTGAGCTTGACACAATTAAGGATTCCTTAGTTGGCATACCTGGTGTTAATGGTCTATCAACTGAGCAACGTAAGCGGCTTACTATAGCCGTTGAACTTGTTGCCAATCCTTCTATAATTTTTATGGATGAACCTACAACTGGTCTTGACGCACGAGCAGCAGCAATTGTCATGCGAGCTGTGAAGAATGTGGTTGATACAGGAAGAACAATAGTATGCACTATCCACCAACCAAGTATTGATATATTTGAAGCATTTGATGAGGTAAAACAATTTTAACTTGCTTTATTATATAAATGTAAAACTAGAATTTGAATGTGAAACTTTGATGCTGGTTTTATTCTGGCAATACTTTTATACTCAATGGTTAAGTTTTGGCATATCAAGTCGCTTTTGCTTATGGAGAAAGACACGTAGTTTAGCTTGAACAACCTGATTACTCTCATTTCGATGAATTGATACAAACATTTTATCTGGATCTTCAGCTGATCCTGTTGAAAACTGGTGGGCGCATCATCTACTGTGGACCTTTAGGAAAGCATTCAAGTCAAGTCATAGAGTACTTTGAGGTTAGTTCTTGCAATTCTTTTATTTATTTATTTTTTTTAAAGCCGACGACTAAACAACTTTTATTGACAGGGTATCTCTGGAGTGCCAAAGATTAGAAAAAATTATAACCCAGCAACATGGATATTAGAAGTCACTTCCACATCTGCTGAAGCGGAACTTGGTGTAGATTTTTCTCAAATATACAGGGAATCGGCTTTATATGAGTAAGTTCAATTAAAAAAGGTCTTAGATTTTGTTGTAGTTTTGGAATGTGTTACTACCACAAAATTATAATTACTCTGGAGAAGGCTATAAATTTTTTTTTATTGTTATGCTCATAAATAGCAAAAGATGATTTGAAAAACCAGTTGGCAGTGTGTACGTATACATATTGATCAATAGTAATAATGCAGCCATCTCCTTTCCAAAGTATAATTTCATTTGCTTGTGTTGCAGTTAGTATACTTGGATGACAATCACTTACGCCTTTTGCATTTCGCGATATTGCACTGCTTGCAGGAACAACAAAGAACTTGTAAAGCAATTGAATACTCCGCCTCCTGGTTCAAGAGATCTGCATTTTCCAACTCGCTTTTCCCGCAATGGTTGGGGACAATTTAAATCTTGCTTGTGGAAGCTGCATTTGTCTTACTGGAGAAGTCCTTCATATAATTTAACGCGTATAATGCACGCGACTACATCATCGGTACTTTTTGGTGTACTTTTTTGGGAACAAGGACAGAAGATGTAAGTAAATTGCTAAATATATATTTATCAAGGAAAAAAGTACTATTTTCTGTTAAATAGTGCCAGGGATTCTCTTCATTTTGGTTCTTTTAAATATTTTATGTTAGACCTTGCTCCTCGTCAATGTTTATTGAGCACTTTCGATCAACAGGTTATGCTTTGACTTTCAATTGCTCCTCTGTCTGACCTTTGAAGGTCATTTAGCTTCATATATTTAGCGATAACATGTCGTGGTTTGTCTACACATTAGCAGCGGCAGCAGCAGAGGAAAAGTATATTAATTGGAAGTTTTTTGGTTCACAAATTTATATATCGTTTCTATCCCATCACATTGTTTCTAAAATGAATCTAGAATTACTTTTGATTGGCTAATGATCATCATCCCATGTGCTCTAGTTTCATTCTTTTTTTTTTAGTAAGATGAAATTATTAGTATATTTTGCAAGCATCTAACGTCTATTTATTTTCCCTCAAATGTGCCAGAGATAACCAGCAAAATTTATTCAATATAGTGGGTTCATTATACTTGGCTGTAGTAGTCTTAGGGATAAACAATTGTTCATCAGTTATACCAAATGTTGCGAGGGAGAGAACTGTTATGTATCGTGAAGGATTTGCTGGGATGTACTCTCAATGGGCTTATGCACTTGCACAGGTACATATAAACTTTACTTCATTCTTTATGTTGGCTTTTTGTTGAACTCACAAAGAATCTTGTAATGTGTACTTTTTATTGATAATTTTTCTTATTTAGATATGCATACTGATTTTGTAGGTGACAGTTGAGATTCCTTATTTACTTATTCAAACACTTGTATATGTGATCGTCAGTTATCCAATGATTGGATATTATGGTTCAGCATATAAGGTTTTCTGGAATTTCTATGCGATGTTTTGTACAATGATGTTTTACAATTATCTGGGAATGCTGCTAGTGTCATTGACGCCAAATTTGATGATTGCTTCAATTCTATCCTCAGTTTTCTATACATTATTTAACCTCTTTTCCGGATTTTTGATTCCTGGACCGGTAAGCCACTACATTTATTTGTATCTATGAGTATGTATATAATTAGCAAAATGTTTTGACTATTAACTTTGATATGTAATTTTCTACAGCAAATTCCCAGCTGGTGGATTTGGTTGTATTATATGATGCCTACCTCTTGGGCTCTAAATGGTATGATTACTTCACAGTATGGAGATATTGACAAGGACATTATTGTATTTGGTGAAACAAAATCATTGTCTTCCTTCTTAGAAGATTATTTTGGGTTTCATCATGATCGCTTGCCGATTACAGCTGCCGTTCTTATTATCTATCCTCTTGTTCTTGCATTTCTTTTTGCATATTGTATAGGAAAGTTGAACTTTCTCAGAAGGTGAAATATTTTTTTAGAGAGGATGTACTGTGGCAACATATATTTCCTAGAACTAGAAATTATACATTTGTAATCTATGTATACCTTTGATCAATATTGCAGCAAATACTTGACCATATATGTAATTGGACACAGTTTAGCTATTCTATAAGCTGAACAATTACAATATTATCATCACCCCTTGAATTTCTAAAACTGACCAAAAGATCTCTTTGGAGTTGCTATCATTGCCCTTTATCAGTTTCATAGTTTCTGACTGCATCATCAAATGCAATTGCAACTTGGACTTCAAATCTGATTGCTTCTGCCTTTGCAAACTCCTCATCACCATTAAATCCTGAATTATTTACTGTGATGGCTATAAATTCAACCCCCGAATATAACATTCGCATCTACACTAAAAGCGTGTACTATTTTTCTAGAGAACCAGTCCAAATTGGCTTCATTGTTTCTACGTTGTAATATGATCACATACTGACGTTGGCTGGAACGTTCATAGACCGAGGATCAAAAAAATCCGAAACTTTTTTTTTTTTTTTGGCCATAGATTGAATACATAATGTAATTAAAACCCACAAAAGTACATAGGTTGATAAAATGTTATTGTCACTAGCCGCCCCAATATTCATTGAGGCATTTCACCAAACATATTTGGATTTTCGTCGAACAGTAGGCTTGAGAAGTTTCTCTTTTATCAACCATTGGCAAAATCTGTTCAATGGTCCAAGCAAGGGTAGTTTGGTCTGCCTAGTTCCTAGTAGTCCCTACACCAAACTAAGACCAAACGAATATTACAATAAACTAATAAAGCTCAAAATCAACGTGAACAACAAAAGTTCATCATATTGCCGCCTCTAATTGGAATACTCCATACCGCCAAATTTTTTATTACAAACCTATAGAATTATACAATTGTGATAAAATTGTTATTCCCTCCGGCAGCCTTGTTTTCCTTGTCTAAAATCAAATTTCACATTCTTCTGTTGGATGAAGCTTTTGTTGGTTGTATGTACTCGTGGGAAATGACAAATGTAGAGAAATACAACAACAATGGTGGAATTTTATTATGTAAAGTAATGTGTTTACAACTAACTCTGAATGTAGGAAGAAAAATAATAGTAATAAGTAAACTGTAGAAAATTTGTGTACTTCAAGGCGTGTTACAAATGTCGCTTTCCTTAAGACGTTATTTGCCCCCACCAATTGAGTGATGCACATGGATTAAGCAAATACGCCTCCAGGATACAATGAAGCACTTGGTTGTTTGTTTGCATTGTGCATCGACGAAAGCAAACCAGAATACTTTTGAAGATTGCAAGCGTACCAAGAAACAATATATTGTTTTTCACAAAACAATATATTGGATTTTTAATGCACAAAAGAAATGAATGTTTATGTTGAAATTCGTTCTAGAAAAGAAGGCTAAGAAAAGAGTGGTGTGGGATCATTATTTTCATGTCTAAATGGCTTAAACATGACCCCTATTTATATATATACTTGTGTCCCTTCATTCGGGTTGTCATCTTTCATGATACCCCTTCATTCATGGCCATTGAATCTAGATTTAATTTTAATCAATGTTCCAAATTGAACCATCACCATTTCAAATGAAAAATCACCATGAAATGATGCATCTCTAAGTGAAATGTCACCATGAAAAGTTATATCCTTAAGTGAAAAGATACATTTTCTACAAGGCACAATTATTTGGACATATTTTTACAACAAGACTTCATTCAATTAGACATGTCTTTACAATAAGACATTATTTATTTTGAAAATATCCAACAATCCTGCACCATTTTCAAAATAAATGAATTTTGAAAATTATCTCGCACAGGCTTGGAATACTTATGCATAGATGAAGGTGTCTTTTGGACTTGAACCTTCACTTAGTGACAACACATCAAAGTTAATCAAGGTGGCATGGTAGGCAACCTTTGAACCAACGACCTTATTCGACTAACCGGATATGTCTCACACATAATTTTTCAAATTCTCAAGTATTCTTTAGCCGAAACGTGGATTGGCCCTGATTCTATATCCTATTTTCATGAGCGCTTTAGTAACCAGCCAAGTTACATAGGAAGTGGCACTACTTTCTACACTCACGCAAGTAGACTTATTTAGAATGTCTCTGTAACTAAAACATTTATAAGTCTATTAAAAGCTAAGTAGCTTAATCTTTCCCATATGTTACAGGTATCAAGCAATAGCACTGACCTTTGGGACGCATCTAAAATTATTATAGTGCTTGCTATTACAACATATAATGTACTTTTGTTCATTAAACCCAAGATCATGATATTTCAAGTGTTGGGTTGAGTTTCCATTATTGGTGATAAGATGATGCTGGCTTCAGTCTCATCCTCTTAGAAGTTTTTAATACAATATCCCTTGCAAGGCCATTAGTTAAGGGGTCCGCCAAATTTAGGCATGATTTCACAAAGTCAATTGTGATTACTCCATCTGTAAGTAATTGTCTTATATAACAATGTCTTAGACCAATGTGCATAGACTTTCCATTATAGATTTGACTATATGCCCTTGATAAAGTTGCCTCACTATCATAGTGAATAGATACAGGAGGCATTGGTTTAGGCCAAATAGGAATTTCTGTAAGAAAATTCCTTAACCATTCAGCTTCCTTGCAACATGAAGCCAAAGCTACAAATTCTGCAACTATGGTGGAGTCTGCTATACAAGTTTGTTTCTTTGAGCCCCATGAAATAGCTCCTCCACCAAGGTTAAAAATCTAACCACTTGTGGATGTATGATCATCTCGATTAGTAATTCAACTAGCATCTGAAGGATATCCAGTGTAGTATATACCATAATCAACTGTGTGTTTTAAATATTTTAGAATTCTGTACACTGCTTGCCAGTGTGCTTGGGTTGGATTACTAGTATATCTACTTAGTTTTCCAATAACGAAAGCAATATCAGGCCTAGTACAAGTCATCACATACATAAGACACCCAATAACGCGTGCATATTCTAATTGGGATACTGCCCTACCAGTATTAGGGTACAATTTTATGTTTGAATCGAAAGCTGTTAACACAGGCTTACAATTATAATAATTGAATTTCTTTAAAATTTTTTCAATATAATGTGATTGGGTCAATACTAGGCCATGCTCATTTTTGATAATTTTAATCCCCAAAATCACATTCGCAAGCCCCATGTCTTTCATATCAAAATTAGATGGCAATAATGATTTAGTGAGTTTAATACTCTCACTATCAGTACTAAAAATTAACATGTCATCTACATATAAACAAATAATCACACCTTTATTGTCATTGAATCTGCTATAGACACATTTATCATATTCATAAATATTAAATCCATGTGAGACAATCACTTTGTCAAACTTTTCATGCCATTGCTTTGGAGCTTGTTTAAGGCCATATAAAGACTTGACTAGTTTACAAACTTTATGTTCTTGTCCTGGCATAACAAACCCTTCTGGTTGTTTTATGTAAATTTCCTCATCTAATTCTCCATGTAAGAAAGCTGCTTTTACATCCATTTGATGGATTTCAAAATGATAAATTGAAGCCAAAGCAATCAAGACTCCAATAGTAGTAATTCTTGTAACAAGTGCATAAGTATCGAAATAATCAAGGCCTTCTTTTTGTGTAAAGCCTTTCACTACTAGTCTTGCTTTGAATCTTTCAATTATTCCATCAACTTTCTTCTTTTTTTTGAAAATCCATTTACAACCTGTAGGATTAGAGCCACTGGTAAATCAACTAATTTCCAAGTCTTATTACCTATAACAGAGTCCATTTAATCATTAATGGTCTCCTTTTAGAAAGCAGCATCTTGAGACTCATTGCCTCTTCATAGGTGAGGGGATCAAACTCTATAATAGGTGTGATCATGATCTGTTTTGATTGCGAGTCTCTTGTCCCTTCAACTAAATAGACTATAAAATCTGGTCCAAATGATTTTATAGTCCTTATTCTTTTACCTCTTCTCAAATGATTTTGCTCATTATTAGCATCACGCTTTTGACCAATTTTTATTTGTTTATCATTCTCTTGAGAATCAATACTTTTTGGTATAGTGGAAAATCTATTTTCATAGAATATTGCATCTCTAGATTCCACCATAGTATTGATCTCAACAAAACTATTGGGTTCTATTATAAGAAACCTATAAGCTTTACTGTGCTCAGCATATTCCAAGAATATGCATTCAATGTCCCTTTCTCCTAATTTCTTTATCTTAGGTTCAGGTAGTCTTACAATGGCTCGACAACCCCAAACTCTTAGATAAGAAAGATTAGACTTTCTCTTTTTTTATAATTCATATGGGGTCGCCTTTGTTTTCTTATTAGGCACTCTATTTAAGATATGACATGCAGTTAAAATAACTTCACCCCAAAAACCTTTACCAAGCCCAGCATTAAAAAGCTTAGCATTAACCATTTCTATTAATGTCCTATTTTTCCTTTCAGCTACGCCATTTTGTTGTGGAGTATTTGCAGTGCTAGTTTCATGTACAACGCTAACAGATTCACAAAATTTAGAAAAAAGCATATTCACCTCCATTATCACTTCTAAGGTATTTAATTTTTGTATCATCAAAATTCTCAACTTCATTTTTATAAATTTTAAATTTCTGTAACACTTGAACTTTAGAATGTAATAAATACACATAGCAATATTTTGAAAAATCATCAATAAATGTTACAAAATTTTTTTTACCACCTTTAGTAGGATTACTATGCATATCACATACATCACTATTAATTAAATGCAATAAAGAAGATTTTTTTTTTAATTTTTAGAAAAGGAGTTCTTATGATTTTAGTCTATGCACATACTTTACATTTTTCACGCATATCATTTTTGTGCTTAGGAATTCATTCTAAATTAGCTATATCATGCAATCTTATAATATTCATATATCCTAAACGATATGCCACAAAGATATTGAGTCAACCATATAAGCAGAAGAAATATTCATACTATTGATATTGAGTTTAAACATTCCTTCATGCATGTACTCTTTCCCAAAAAAGGTACCACCCTTAGATAATATAAATTTGTTTGACTTAAAAACAAGTTTGAATCTAAACTCATTAAGAAGGCTACCAGATACAAGATTTTTTCTAACATCAGGAACATGATAAACATCAGTAAGAGTTAAGGTTTTTCCAGAAGTGAGCTCTAGTTGCCCATTGCCTTTTCCTTTAACTATTGCACTGGAGGAATTTCCTATGTAAATAACACTTCCATCATCCATTGCTTTATAAGATTTGAAAAGGCTACGATCCTTGCATACATGCTTGGTTGCACCAGAATCTATCCACCATGCATTATCATCTTCGACAACATTAATCTCAGATATCATGGCCACAAAATTTGTGTTCGAAACTTCCTTTTGCTTTTTCAGAAGTCGACAATCTCTTTTGAAGTGGCCAGGTTTTCCGTAGTGGTGGCATGTACCCTTTTTTTTTCTTCTTGTTGTTTTGAATCTTTTTGAAATCAAACTTTCTCTTTTAGTTATTCTTAGGGTGATTAAAATGCTTAATCTCCTTCCCCTCCTTTATGACATTAATTTTAGAGGACATAGTAGCCTGATCCTCAAGACTATTAAGCTTGAGTTTCTCTTCAATATGAAGACTTTAGCCTAAGCCATCCAGACTAATTTCCTCTTTGCTATGTTTAAGACCTTTCTTATAGTCTTTCCAAGAGGGAGGAAGTTTATCAATAATTGAAGATACAATAATAGACTCATCTATTTTCATGTTGTGTTGGTTGAATTGTTCAAGAATATGCAAAATCTCATTATATTGTTCAACCACAAGTCTATTATTGATCATTTTATAATTAAAACAATTAAAAGCCAAGAATTTCTTACTTGTGGCATCTTCCACCATGTACTTAGCCTCTAATGAGTCTCATATCTCTTTTAATCATTTTATAATTAAAAAAATTAAAAGCCAAGAATTTCTTACTTGTGGCATCTTCCACCATGTACTTAGCCTCTAATGAGTCCCATATCTCTTTTGCTATAGGTTTGTTGTGGTATTGATCAAACAAAGTATCAGACATTGCATTGCAAATGTGTCCCTTGCACATGTAGTCATCTTGCTCCTACTTCTGCCGTACTCTGGTTTTTGCGAATGTCTCATCCTTACATTTTTAAGGCTTTGGTGTTGTGAGAACATAGACCACATTGAGGTTTGTCAACAAGAAATGTAACTTTTTCTACCGACGAATAAAATTACCACCATCGAATCTATCTAATTTAACAAAATCTACTGCGAATTGTCGAAGAGATGAACTTGGTGCCATTGTTGTAGAAATAATGTCTTAACATTGTTGGTTGTATGTACCTGTGGGGAATGGCAAATGTAGAGAAATACAACAATAATGGTGGAACTTTATTATGTAAAGTAATATGTTTACAACTAACTCTATATGTAGGAAGAAAAATAATAGTAATAAATAAACTGTAGAAAATTTGTGTACTTCAAGGCACGTTACAAATGTCGCTTTTCTTAAGACGTTATTTACCCCACCAATTGAGTGATGCACATGGATTAAGTAAATACGCCTCTAGGATACAATGAAGCACTTGGTTATTTGCTTGCATTGTACATTGACGAAAGCAAACCAGAATACTTTTGCAGGTTGCAAGCGCCCCAAGAAACAATATATTGTTCTTCAGAAAACAATATATTAGATTTTTAATGCATAAAAGAAATGAATGTTTATGTTGAAATTCGTTCTAGAAAAGAAGGCTAAGAAAAGAGTGGTGTGGGATCATTATTTTCATGTCTAAATGGCTTAAACATGACCCCTATTTATATGTATACTTGTGCCCCTTCATTTGGGTTGTCATATTTCATGATACCCCTTCATTCTGACATACTATCTAAGCAACCCAAGAGGGGGGTGAATTGGGTTTTTAAAAAATTAATCTAAGCAAACCACACAAAAATTTAAACTAGTGCCTTAATAAATTCAAAAACAATAAGTTCAATAAAGCACAATAATAAATGAGTTAGGGAAGAGAAAGCAAACTCAAGGAATTTTACGTGGTTCGGCTATCCCCGCTTACATCCACGCCTCCAAGCAACCTAGGCTTGAGCATTTCACTATCCAAGCCTTCCAAAACTTCAAAAACTTACAATTGACTTCCAAGGTATCAATAAACCTTTACAACAAAGAGATTATCTCCCAATCTTTTCACTCAAGTGTCTCACACACTTAAACACTCACAAATTTGATGAGGAATCTAATGTTACAACAAAAACTCTCTCAAAGAGTAGATATACAAATTGAAGAACAAAGATAATTCAATAAATGATGATTTACGAAATTGAAGCTCAATGTATGTTGTATGCCTTTTGTTTGTGCGTGCTAGAGAGCTTGAAAATGAATTGGATTTGAGTTTTTATAGTTGGAGCTAAAAAACTAGCCGTTATGAGCTTTTTACTCATAACCGGATTATTGTTTATAGTATCCGAAATTCTACTTGCATGTTACCGTTAAGGCAAAAATTTGAATTTTAGAACATCCGGAATGCCGCTTGTGATATCCGAATTGCCTTTTATGCTCTAGAAGCTTGCTGCCCAACAACCGGATTACCGCTTACAGAATTTGGATTACTGCTTTTCATCCAAAGAGTTTCTGCCCCATAACTGGATTTCTGTTTAGCATATCCAGTTTGCCGCTTGCTACAGTAACGGTACAGTGAACTGTTTGCCAAAATTATAATTTGACCTCAAAACTTTATATAAATGTATTATAGCCCAAAACATTACAAATTTTGTAATTAAGTCCAATTTTAGAATTTCTAAATAATACTTTGTGAATTCCAAAACTTTCTGAAGTTATGATATCGTCCAAACTATGTAAAATTATAGAACGGCCTAAAATATTTAAATATTTCCAAATAGGTCTAAATCTGAAATTCCAAGCAATACTTGTTGATTTCAAAGTTTTCAAAATTATTTCAATTAAACCATAAACTTGACAAACAATCAATTTCATAAAATCATTTTCCCATTAGATATAAAACCTTTATAATGTGAAAATAATGATTTATTTAAAATATATGAAAAATAATTTAAGCTTTCAAAAACTTAATCATTCTTAATTTTGTTTGTTATCATCAAAATCAACATTATGTTAACATAAATGTTAACACATTCATGGCCATTGGATCTAGATTTAATTTTAATCAATGGTCCAAATTGAACTATCGCCATTTCAAATAAAATGTCACCATGAAATGATACATCTCTAAGTGAAATGTCACCATGAAAAGTTATATCCTTAAGTGAAAAGATACATTTTCTACAAGGCACAATTAATTGGGTATATTTTTACAACAAGACATCATTCAATTAGACATGTCTTTACAATAAGACATTATTTATTTTGAAAATATCCAACAGCTTTTAACTTTGTTGGCTTGTGATTCATAAGATTATGACTGTAAAAAAAAGCATAAAACAAAGTAACAAGCCTTTTATTTATCTCATGAGATACAATGTAAATTTATATCACTTGGGCCGAAGCTACAAGAGAATATTGCATTATCTAGTTATTTGTTTGTTTGTTGAACATAGTTTTCGTTTGAAAGAGAATGTTCTTGACTGATTGTAACTCATGGATAATATTGGTGATGTCCATTTGATCTTGCGGTGGCTCCATTGAACAAGCGACTCCAATTCTGACCATAGAAATGAGGCATTCTAATATATTCTTGGTTCTTGTTTACATTCGCCTATGGTTATCAGTACCAGCCAAAATTTCACCATTATTCAGAAGTATTGGATCCACAATGTCCATCACATGATCAGGCAAGGCCATTCTTGCAAAGTTATGAAGATTCAAGTCTTCCTCAAACTTAACATCTGTTGGTTTTTTTGTTGTCACCATTTACAACACCAATATTCCATAGCTATAAACATCTTCATTTGTTGACACCTCATTTCCAAGGCCATACTCTGCTATTCAATATAAGAGTTATTGAAAAGTTAGGAATTGCAAAAGAAATTTAAAAACTAAAAAAATAAATTATGGATTAGAATATAAGTTATAACCTAGTGCTACATGGCCAATTGTTCCCTTAACTCCAATAGAGCTGTTTATAATTGGATTTGAGACTGCTTGATAAAATCTAGATAGTCTGAAATCACCAATGTGAGCAAACAATTCATTATCAAGAAGGATATTGCTTGGCTTTAGATCACAATGGAGAATTGGTTTTTGGCAGTGGTGATGAAGATAGTCTAATGCAGAAGCCACATCAATGGCAATGCTTATTCTCTGAAGAAGGGTAAGCTTCTGAATTTCAAATTCTCTGTCTCTTGGTGGAATAGCATCTGGACGCAACCATTTCAAGACTCCCATTTGGCATGTACTCATAAACAATAGCTTTAAAGTCGTTACCTTGAAAATCAACACTTGAGCATGAAGTTATGACTCTGACAAGATTTTTATGACCAATATTTTTCATGGCTTTGCACTCAGCCATGAAGCTCTTAGAAGCTCCTTGGCGTTGAAGGTTAATCACTTTTATTGCAGCAACAATTCCATCTTCATCAAATACTCCCTTATACACAAAGCCAAAGCTACCAACTCCAATCAAGTGTGTTGAAGAAAACCCATCAGTTGCTTTAAGGAGGCTTTTGTAAGACATCTTTGGAAGTGATTTTCTAATCATTGGTCTTGAAGGCTGCCTGGAAGGTCTCTTCCTCCTTTTGTGCCAATTGAAAAATAAATTTGACACCATCATTATTCTTAAAAAGACACTCACAATTGAGATTAATATTTTTAGGCTTCAATTGACATCTTTGACTGCTTGATTTGTTCTCGGTACATTTAGTTAGCTGCAATTCACGTATGCCTCCACAAAGTTTGTTACAACCTATAACCGATATTACACTTGTATTTGCAAAAATTCATTTTGTTGGTACTTTCCCCTCGAAATCATTGAAGGATAGATTAAGATATTCCAAAGAAAGAGCCTTGAGGAATAATGGAATTTGGCCAGACAAATTATTCCGTGAAAGATCAATCTTTCGTATACCTCTTGAAGTTTTGAAAAATGAAAGAAAGGATTCGTGGAAGACGTTTCATGCCAGATAAATCTCTTCAAGACTAGAGCAAAGACCAAGTTTACTTGGGATTTCACCAGATAAGTAATTATTAGATGCATAAAAACTCCCTAAAGCTTTCAAATTAGAAATCCTTAGAGGTATAGCTCCAACAAAGTAGTTTCGGGCTAAATTCAATGCATTTAAAAGATAGGATAAATTGAAAATGTCTTCTGGGATAGTTCCACTGAGGTCATTTTCAGACATTTCTAGAATTGCCAATCGTTTCAAATTTCCTAGACCAGAAGGTATGGCTCTTGAGAAATAGTTATTGTTTAAGAAAATTCCAGATAATGATGACAGATTTCCTAGAGTGGAAGGAATTTCCCCTGAGAAATGGTTGCCACTAAAATACAAGCCTTTTATGTTCAGAAGCTTACCTATTTCTTTAGGAATTGAGCCTATAAATTAGTTTTTATTAATCCCCAATGAATATAATTTAACAAGGTTACCTATTCCTAAAGGGGCGCTTTCGTGTAACTAATTATATCTAAGATCCAAAATTTGAAGTGACTTGACAAATTAGCTATTGAATGATGCAATGCCCCTCTAAATTGATTTCCAACCAAATTGAAAAATCGTAATTTGCTACAGTTGGCCTAAGAATTCATAAACCCATCTCATCACTTTCTCTGCTTCTTAAATTACTAAGTTGTAAATTCAAGAATGAAAGATTCTTCATGCCTCCAAAATTGACTGAAAGTTTACCAGAAAAACTATTTTTTCCAATTTGAATATATTCGAATTTTGAAGCATTGGACAGAGATATTGGAATGGACCCACTGAAGAAGTTATGGTCGATTTGGAAACTGGTGCAAACGCGACTGGTTTGCGGGATGCAGACACCTGGGTTGCGCGCGATTGCTGCTGGCGCGCTAGAGACACTGCTGCTGTTTGCTGGGCTGGTGTAGAAGCGATGGAGGGAGGAGACGCGGCTGCTGGTTCACGCGGATTGCTGCTCGGCTGGAGACTGTATTGGTGCAGCTGCGGACGTGGGTTGAGGAGACGGTGAGAGGATGCTTGAGGGCTTTTAATCGACAAGCAGAACTTGTACTTCCTCTACAACTGAAGGAAACGAAGTAAAGGATGTTAGCTTTTTTTTTTTCGGGTTGTTTTTTTTAAACAAATAAATAAATAAAATAAAATAAAATAAATTTTTATTTTTGATTTTTTTAAATTAAAAAATAACAGATACACTTGAGACACCAAAAAAAAAATTTATTACAGAAGTACTTTTTTAATAAACATATGGGCAACCCTTAAAACCATTTTACTTTAAAATCACAAAAATGTTTATTAGTTAAAACGTGGGCACACCTAACCAAAAATTTTCTTCTGGTCAAAATAAGTGAAAACATTATTCACCAAAAATTATAGAAGTACTTTTTTAATAAGCATATAGGCAGGCCTTAAAATCATTTTACAAAATCACATAAGTACTTATTAGTTAAAACGTGGGCACGCCTAACCAAAAATTTTCTTCTGGCCAAAATAAGTAAAAACATTATTTAAACAATCTGAATCAAAATTAAAAATGAAAGATATAATAAAAACCAAAATAAATAAATCCTTTAGGTTGCCTCCCAAAAAGCGCCTTTGTTTTATGTCTTTGGCTAGACACATTCGTGCATCAATCTCCATAAATGGGACTCTCAAGAGCCACTTCTTCCATAATATTCATCGAAAAACCTTCATAAAAAGGTTTTAAGCAATGACCATTAACTTTAAAAATTTTGTCAGAGGTCGGACTCCGAATCTCAACTGCACCATGAGGAAAAACATTAGTAACAATAAAAGGTCCTACCTAGTGAGAACGTAATTTATCAGGAAAAAAGTTTAAGTTTAGAATGAAAAAGAAGAACTTTTTGACCAGCAGAGAACTCATTTCTCAAAATCATTCTGTCATGAAATGTTTTCGTCCTTTCCTTGTAAAATCACGAACTCTCATAGGATTCGTTTCTAATGTCCTCCAACTCTTACAGTTGCAACTTCCTTTGCTTTCCCGCTTCATCCATCCACATATTCCATTGCTTAACCGCCCAATATGCTCTGTGCTCAAGCTCTACAGGTAAATGACAAGGCTTACCAAATACTAAACGATAAAGAGACATACCTATGGGAGTTTTGTACGCGGTGCGATACGCCTACAATACATCATTTAATCATAAGCTCCAATCCTTCCGATTTGGACTAAACGTCTTTTCAAGAATAGACTTGATTTCTCTATTTGATATCTCAGCTTGTCCGCTTGTCTGTGGATGATAGGCGGTAGATACTCGGTGGGTAACATGATATCTCTTGAACGGAGCCTCCACCACCCGATTACAGAAATGAGTGCCTCTATCACTTATCACCGCTCTCGGTACACCAAACTTGGCAAAAATATTAGACTTGACAAAATCTACAACAACTTTAGCATTGTCAGTCTGGGTGGCCTTAACCTCTACCCACTTAGAAACGTAATCCACTGCTAAAAAAATGTAAGCATTGCCAAACGATGAGGGAAAAGGTCCCATAAAATCAATGCCCTACACATCAAATATTTCACACACAAGAATAGAGATAAGTGGCATTTGATTTCTATGACTTAAATATCCATTCTTTTGACAATTCTCACATGACTTACAAAACATGTATGAATCACGAAATAAAGTAAGCCAAAATAAACCACATTCTAACACCTTAAATGCTGTTCTTTTAGGACCAAAATGACCACCACATGTATATGAGTGACAAAACTGAAGAATAGAAGGAATTTCAAACTCAGATACGCACTTTCAAATGACTTGGTTAGAGTAATGTTTCCACAAGTAAGGGTCATCCCAAACATAGTACTTAGCATCGCTCTTAATTTTATCTTTTTGAGCCCTCGTCAGATCACTATATAGTGTTCTTGTAACTAAATAATTGACAATGTCAATGTACTAAGGAATCATACCTTGAGTTACAAAGAGATGCTCATCTGAAAAATCATCCTTCAAAGGTGCTGCTTCTTCACTCATGGTTAATCTACTAAAGTGATCTGCAACCAAGTTTTCTTCTCTTTTCTTATCACAGATCTCCAAGTTGAACTCTTGAAGTAGTATGATCCAGCAGATGAGTCTCGGTTTCGCTTCTTTCTTGGCGAGCAAATATCTGAGAGCTGCATGGTCAGAAAAAACAATCATTTCAGTACCCAATAAATATGAACGTAATTTTTCTAAAGCAAAAACAATAGCCAAAAGTTCTTTTTCCATTGTTGAGTAATTGCACTGAGCACTATCAAGTGTCCTTAATGTGTAATATATCACATGAGCAGCTCTTCCAACCCTTTGTTCGAGAATAGCACCAACAACATAGTTACTAGCATTACACATTATCTCAAAAGGGAGGCTCCAGTCGGGTGGCTTTATAATTGGAGTTGAAGTCAATAACTCCTTGAGTTTATCAAATGCTACCTTGCATGCTTCATTAAAATCAAACGTCACATCTTTCTAAAGTAGTTTGCATAAAGGCTGAGCTATCTTCGAAAAATCCTTGATAAAACGTCGATAGAAACCTGTGTGACTAAGGAAAGAAAGAACTTTCCGCACACATGTGGGATAAGGTAAAGATTTAATAACCTTTATCTTAGCTTTATCTACCTCAATTCCTCTAGCAGAGACTACATAACCCAAAATAATACCTTGATCTACCATAAAATGGCATTTTTCATAATTCAAGACAAGGTTTGTTTCAATGCATCTTTCAAGCACTTTCTTAAGATTATATAGACAATCATCAAAAGAATCAGCATAGACTGTAAAATCGTCTATAAATACTTTTATAATGTTCTCTACATAGTCTGAAAAAATACTGACCATGCATCTCTGAAAAATAGTGGGAGCGTTACAAAGACCAAATGGCATACGTCGGTACGCAAAGGTTCCAAAAGGACATCCTGATCCTCAGGCGCAACTGGTATCTGATGAAAACCTGAATAGCCATCAAGACAACAAAAGTGAGATTTTCCTGCCAACCTTTCGAGTATCTGATCAATAAAAGGAATAGGAAAATGATCATTCCCAGTGAATTTAGCTTTCTAAAATCAATACAAACTCTCCACCCATTCTGAACTCGGGTGGGTACTAACTCACCATAAAAATTCTCAACAATTGTTATACCAATTTTCTTCGGTACCACTCATATCGGACTTACCCATTTGCTATCCGAAATTGGATAGATTATACCTACATCAAGAAGTTTTAGAATTTCTTTCTTCACTACTTCCATCATGAGTGGATTTAAACGGCGTTGAGCTTGAATCAAATGTTTGGCATTTTCCTCCAGCAGTATTCTATGCATGCACGTGGACAGACTTATCCCTTTAATATCAGCAATTGTCCACCAATAGCCTTTTTGTAATCCTTTAGCACTCTAACAAGCTTTTCTTCCTCTAAAGTACTAAGCTTTGAAGAGATGATCACCAGAAGTGTCTCACCATCTCCTAAAAACATATATTTTAGATGACTCGGCAACAGTTTAAGCTCTATTTTCAGTGCCTGCAAAATAGATAGAAAAAGTTTTGCATGAGATGAAAGTAATTCAATATAAGACATATGATGAGTTAAAGTTCTCAAAGAATTTAATTCATAAATTGTCTCTTGCAATACAGAATTTAAAACAAACTCCTTTTCATCCTTTTGCAATCCCTTGAGGTCCAAACTGTTATTTAAAATAGCTACCAATGAATCCTCAACATCCATATAAAAAACTTCCTGCACTATAGGGTTAATAACATCCACAAAAAATACCGAATGTTACTCACTAGGATATTTCATGGAATTATTCATATTGAACTCTATAACCTCTCCATCAAACTCCATAGTGAGAGTCCCGTTATGTACATCCATTTTAGTCCCAACAGTCTTATGAAAATGTCTTCCTACCAAAATTGGGACAAAATTAGAGGAGTTATCCTCTTCCATATCAAGTACATAAAAATCAGCAAGAAAAACCAACTCATTAACTTGTACTAAGACATCTTCTAATACCCCATCAGGATATGCATTAGACCTATCAGCTAGTTGAATTATCACGCAAGTTTCTTTTATTGGACTAACATTCAAAGATGAATAAATAAAACGAGGCATGACATTAATAGAAGCTCCTAGATCAAACATAGCCTTCTCAACTTTAACACTACCAATTTTGCAAGGGATAGTAAACATACCTGGATCCTTGTATTTAGGAGGTAGTTTCTTTTGGAGAACTGCTGAAACATTCTCCCCCATGTGAACTCTTTCATCTTCTCTTAATTTTCTCTTGGAGGTGCACAGTTCCTTAAGGAATTTAGCATATTGAGGTATTCATTTTATAGCATCTAATAAAGGAATATTTACCTCAACCTTGCGAAATGTCTCAAGGATGTCTTTCTCTTGTTATTACTTCTTGGATTTTGTAAACCGACTTAGAAAAGGTGGAGGCATCAACACAGGTTGGGGTTTCGCTCTGGTGGGTTGCACATCTTCAGATTTAGGCATCAATTCATTCTTCTCAAGCTCATCTTCTACATGATTTGTCACTTTCTTACTAGGCTCTTGCAACTCCTTTCCACTTCTAAGGATGACAGCACTAGCGTTTTGCGTTGGATTTACCTCAGATTGTGAAGGTAATCTCCCTGATGCTTGAGACTCTAGACGGCTCACTGTAGTCGCCAATTGACTCACTTGGTTTTCTAAATTCTGAATGCTTGTTGTAGTTGCCTACTGAAATTGTTGAGTGTTAGTTGCAAGTGATTTAACAACTTCTTCAAGAGATATACCTGACTTAGAGTTTAACTGTGAAGGGGTTAGTTGTCTTGGTGGGTATTGTTGTGGGAATCCTGACGGCCTAACTCCATAGCTAAAGTTGGGATGATCCTTCCATCCCGGATTGTATGTTTGTGCATAAGGATGATACCTCATCTGAGGCATGCCTAGGAATCCTCCTACTGCATTGGCTTGTTCAACGGGTTCTTTTTGAAGTGTAGGACACATATCAGTTGAATGGCCCATATTGGAACAAATGCCGCAAGTTTTTACCTATTGTACATTACCTATAACAAATTTTCCCACAAGAGAAGTAAGTTTATCTAAACGTTGATCAATAGAAGAAATATTTACCCCATTCACCTTCCTTGAAGTGGGATCTTGCTTACTGCCAAACTGTTGTGCATTGACAGCCATGTTTGAGATCAACTCCCTTGCTTGAGTAGGGGTCTTGTTCACCAACACACCTCTACTAGTAGCATCTATCATACTCCTATCCATCAATGACACTCCTTCATAAAATTATCGAATAAGAAGTTGATCAGATATCTGATGTTGAGGACAGCTGGCATATAATTATTTGAATCGCTCCCAATACTCATACAAAGTCTCCCCAGGAAGTTGTCTGATCCCACAAATGTCTTTTCTGATGTTGGCAGCTCTTGAAGTAGGAAAGTACTTCTCGAGGAACTGCTTCTTCAAATCATTCCACGTTGTAATCGATCCAGGAGGCAAGTAGTACAACCAGTATTTAGCTAGCCCATCTAAAGAAAAAGGAAAAGCACACAGCTTAATCTGCTCTTCAGTAACGCCTTGTGGCCTCATACTTGAACACACAACATGAAACTCCTTGAGATGTTTATGAGGATCTTCACCTGTAAAACCATGAAACTTGGGTAATAAATTAATAAGACCAGACTTTAATTCAAAATTTACCTCCAAGTCTACATATGGAATGCAGAGTGGTTGCTGATTCAAGTTTGGTTAAGCTAACTCTCTAAGAGTTCTTTCTACAGTTGCAACTCTATCCATCACTTGTTCTTCTGAATCGCTAGATGATTCAACCAAATCAGGCACCGTATATGTTTTAGAAAGCAGAGGCGATGAGGATCATTGCTTAGCTCGCTTCGTCTGATGTCTCAGCTGGCGAGCTGTCTTCTCAATTTTAGGATCAAACAAAAGTGTACCTGTCCGAGAAGAACGAACCATACACCAAGTAAAACGTAAAAGGATTAAATAAACGACACCAATCCCCGGCAACGGCGCCAAAATTTGATGGTTGTCGAATCTAGAAAAAATAAAAACATACTCTAAATAAATTGTGTATAGTGATTGAGTAGGGTCGTGTCAACAGAAATCGGTAATTATTTAAATTCTTTTAAAATGTAAAATGCAAAATGGGGGGAATTGTTGACAATAGTAAAAATCAAATTAAAATAACAAGAATATAAATTAAAATTGTAATTCAAATTGGAAAAAGCTCTGGTTAAAGGAATTAACTTAGCTTAATTCGAATACTGATCATTGATTCAAATATAAATCATTACTACTTATAAATAGACCGGTTATAGCTAATGAGAACCCCTAATAGCCAATCTCTCTTTAATTAGTCAATAACTAAGGTACGACCATTGGTTATTTTCCTAATCAATAGACAACCCTAGATACGATCATAGGATTTAATCAATTGACAGCTTAAAAAACCAGAGAGACCCAAATCCTAATCAACAAACGCATACGATGATTCATTTAAATTAGATTGTTTATTCTCATAACACAACGCACTGCTATGTTATTTGTCACAAACATTAAAATCTTCATACGATGAATCTTTTAATTGACAAATAGATTAAGTTGATAATTAAATAGTGGCCAATTATCTAATTAACAAATATAATCATGACAATAATTTAGAGAATAAACAAATACCCAAAAAGTAATAAAACAATTAAAGCATAAGAAAGATCTCACAGTAATGATGAATCAAAACTTTATTAACCTTCAACCATAATAATAGGTTTAGTTCTTCATAGAGAGAATAACCAAATTTAGATCTAGGGTTTTTTCTTCTTTCTTCCCTTCCCTTGCCTCCTTCCTAGAGTTATCTTTAAAAATAAAATACTAATATCTAAAATATTATCTAAATATTAAATTCAAAATTAAAAAAATAACTAAAAAGACAGAACACGTTAAACTAAAAACTGCATGTCTGTAGTTGACAGCACATGCCCACGCCTTATCAACAAAGTTCTTCTGAAGCTCATAATTTTTTCAGGAAAAAAATCATCCTCAAACGTCATCTTTTAGCTCAATTTTATCACCAATAAATAAAATTACACCTACAAACTTAAAATACAAGTAAATCACTATTATTAAGTGCAAAACATCGATATTAAAGGAAGTAAACAATGCAAAACTAGTGCATAAATTACACTCTAACAACCACCAAAGTTGATTTTTCATTTTAAATTCAATTTTTCAATTTGGCAAATTATAGCCAAATTGGAAAGGGGTAGGTAAGCATTACTTGCTTATAAATAGATAGAAGAGGAAGAGCTTCAAAACCATCCCAATTGAGAAAGTTGAGAGCAATTGCAAGTGAACCAATTTGAGAGAGTTGAGAGAGCTTCTACTTGAGTGTTCTAGTGAGGATTCAATTAGGTGTACTAGGGTTGTGGATTTTGAGAACTTTTTCCACTTCTGTAAATTCCCATTTTATGAGTAAAATTATCTTATATTACATGCCATGTTAGGATTTTTTTAATGAAATTTCAATCTTTCCTCTGTCTTTAAAAATTGGAATCGTGATTTTTGGGAATGTAAAATAAAAGATACGAATTTTTGAAATTCTGTTTTCAAATCTGGAATTTTCTGGACTGGTTAGATGTTCTCGGAAATAAAACATTTTAAAATAGTTTCAGGAGTCCAAAAATTATGAATTTTAATTATATTCTTCCTGAATGTGTCTTCTGTAATTTGCTAGAAGAAACGTATTATTTCGAGTACTAAGGAATATTTTATGAATTTCCTAAGTGGTAAAGGTCTGTTTTGATCAATGCTGGACAGTTTTGTTACTTTGGTGAAAGGACAATATTCTGACTCGATTTTGACTTGTGCTGTTATTTGTGAAATATTGTATGCAATGCTGTGCATGTTCACAGTGCCTCTGTAAATTTTCATGGTTTCCCGACATGTGAATAGGTTATTAAAAATCAGCATGTGCAGGATACTCATAAGTATAGGATATGTCTAGAATATGTATAAGTATTAAGCTAGTTTAAGTGCCTATAATTTAAGGATGATTGGGATTATGTTTGAGGTTAGAGCTGTTATTGATAAGAGTATTTTTATGATGATTATAGGACGTGGGTGAGCTCGTTGGTTGTTCTCGGGGTATTGAATTGATTGCAACGGATCGATGTAAGTAAATTTATGCATGATATGCTTTATAATAAATACAATTTATGTTATAAAAATTATGTTTAAATGAAAAATTATTCAAAACTGATTTCTAAAATATTTAAATGAATTTTGTAAAATAAAAACTCTTTTAAATGAGTTTATATAAATGTATTTTAAAATGAATTTTTCTTAAGAAATTAGTCTTCTCAAACAAAAATGTTTTCTTAAAGAATTTTATGAAAGAATTAAATGTTCAAAGAAAGCTTCTTAAATGTTTTAAGAGACTTTAAATGTTATTCATGAAAGGATGTAAGGTAGATTTAAAAATGTTTTGACTCATAGTCCGTAGTAATGTATACAATGCAAATGTTATGATGTTATGTAATGTTATAGCCAGCTTGCTGGTATAATGATGATCTTGTGCACAAGGATGTTACGAACAATGTGGGGTATAATACCCGGAATGAAGAACAATGCGGGGTATAACACCCTAAATGATGAATGATGAATGATGAATGATGAATGATGAATGATGAATGATGAATGATGAATGATGAATGATGATGACTACGAGGCATGAGCTACCAATGTTTATGATTTAATGTTTTTATGAATGTTTTAATGTTTTCAATGCTTTTACATGAATCCACCCATTGTGCTAAATGAAGATGTTATTATAAAATGTTTAAAGGAAAAATGACAAAGGTTTTCAAATATTGTGCATGGATTTGCTTACCGAGTTGACGGATCACCCCTCGTCTCCAATATTTTGCAGATTGATTAGAGATGTGGCTTGGGTTCTTAGATGGAGAATTTTCTTAATGGATCTTTGGAGTTGCTTTAAAGATTAAATTTGGCGTAGACTTTTTATTTTGGGTTAGAGACTTTTTATTAATGACTTTATTTCAGATGCTTTATGTAAGGATCCAGTTGAATATGAATAATTGATGTTTATCTTGAATTTTAATAATAAGAATAAATGATATGAGGTTTCATTACAATTTTACCCTTGTGTTTTTCGTGGGTAATTTTTGGGGTGTTACATTTGTGGTATTAGAGCGAAGGATAGGATTCTGTAGACCCATAATGTTAAAGATTCATAGGGTAAGATTAAGATTTTAATGCAAGTGAGGTAATAGGTATCTTAGTGCTTAAGGCATGATTTAGTATAGTCAGAAGCTGATTTTAGATATGTCGGAAAACCCATACTTTTATGATATATTTGCTTGAATGATTGTAATGTTGCATTGTTTGTGCTTCTTAATGAAATGTTTGTTAAAGCTTCTTGATAAATATGTTTATGTATATGTCTATGATTTTGTCTAGTATTTTGAAAGAAATGTTTAAATGAAAATTTTTCTTTACACGTATATGTTTGATGACCTATAAGAAAATGCCTTCTAAATCGACTTCTGTTAATACTGGCCAAACTCAGCCACACGAGGGTGATGGAGTAGTCACTTGGACAGCTGGTTCCCGAAATATAACTAAAGGAACTGGTGCTAGGGCAGCTAATCGAGTGTATAAGTCTTGCTTGATTAGTTTGGGTAGTAGAGACTTTCTTGTTGATTTATTACCGATAGATATGCATGATTTTGATGTTATTTTGGGGATGAATTGGTTGAGCATTTATCATGCTAGTATTGAATGTTTCTCTAAGGACATTGTGTTTAGAATTCCTGGGGAGAAGGAATTTCGATTTCAAGGTAGACAGAGTAGTTGTGGAGGATTGATATCTGCACTTAACGCTAGAAGGATGTTGGCTTTAGGGTGTGAGGCATTTCTAGCTTGTGTAGTGGCTGATGGGAATGGTGAAGTTTCTCTTAAAGAAATTAATGTTGTTAGGGAGTTTCCTGATATGTTTCCAGAGGATTTGTCTGGCTTGCCTCTAGATTGAGAGATTGAATTCTCTATTGACTTGTTGCCAGGCACTGTACCTATTTCAAAAGCACCTTATCGTATGGCGCCTATTGAATTGAAAGAATTGAAAGTTCAACCGCAAGAACTTCTTGGTAAGGGCTTTATCCGTCCTAGTGTGTCTTCTTATGGAGCACCTGTGTTGTTTGTGAAGAAGAAAGATGGTTCTATGCGATTATGCATTGAATGCCGATAGCTGAACTCAGTTACCATTAAGAATAGATGTCCTCTTCCCCTCATAGATGATCTTTTTGATCAGTTGCAAAGTGCAGTAGTATTCTCAAAAATTGATTTACGGTCTGGGTATCATCAACTTAAGGTGAAAGGTGAAGATGTACCTAAGACAGCCTTTAGAACTCGATATGGGCACTACGAATTCCTTGTGATGTCCTTCGGGTTAACTAATGCTCCTGCAGCTTTTATGGACTTGATGAACAGAGCCTTCCAGCCTTTCCTTGACCGTTTCGTCATTCTCTTCATTGATGATATTCTGGTATACTCTAAGACCATGGAGGAGCATGAAGAGCATTTGAGAATGGTCCTTCAAATACTTCGTGAGAAGAAGCTTTATGCGAAGTTTAAAAAGTGAGTTTTGGCTTAACCAAGTAGTCTTTTTAGTGCATGTTGTTACTAAAGATGGCATTTCTGTTGATCCAACCAAGATCGAGGCTGTAGTGAATTGGTCAAGACCAACTAATGTTACTGAGATCAGGAGCTTTCTAGGTTTAACTGGATATTACAGAAGATTTTTAGATGGGTTCTCTAGACTTGCAGCCCCATTAACAAGATTGACTAGAAAGAATGCAAAGTTTGAATGTGAGTGATGAATGTGAAGAAGAGGTTGGTTTCTACGTCTGTCTTGACAGTTCCTTCTAGCGGTGGAGGCTTTGTTATTTACAATGATGCCTCTAGGAAAGGGTTGGGATGTGTATTGATGTAGCATGGCAAGGTGATTGCTTATGCATCTCAACAGTTGAAAAATTATCAGCAGAATTACCTAACCTATGACTTGGAGTCAGCAACTGTAGTCTTTGCCTTAAAAATCTGGAGACATTATCTGAATGGTGAGATTTGTGAAATCTATATAGATCATAAGAGTTTGAAATACCTGTTTACCTAGAAAGAATTGAACTTAAGGTAGAGAAGATGGTTAGCGCTGGTGAAAGACTATGATTGCTCAATTCACTACCATCCTGACAAGGTGAATGTAGTGGATGATGCTCTGAGTTGGAAATCATCTGGTTGTTTGGCACATATAATAACTACTCAAGGCCACATTTTGGAGGATCTAAAGAAGATGGAAATTGAAATTATTATACACGGACAGACGAATATTTTATCTTACTTGAGTGTTCAGCCTATTTTGATTGATAGAATTAAGGCTACTCAGAGCAAGGATCCACAACTTAGAGATATTGTTGATGCAGTAAGGGCTAGACGTTCAGAATTTAGGCTTGACGATGATAGTACTTTATGGTTTGGTCAGCGACTTTATGTACCAAATGTGATTAAACTGGAAAAAGAGATAATGCGTGAGGGGAACAATTCTACATTTAGTACTCATCCTGGAAGCACTAAAATGTATCGAGACCTGAAACAAAATTTCTGGTGGAGGAACATGAAGAGTGATATAGCTAATCACGTTTCGAAGTGTTTAGTGTGTCAGCAGGTGAAAATTGAACACTAGAGGCCTATGGGCTCTCTTCAATTGCTTCCAATTCCATAATGGAAGTGGGAGCACATTACTATGGACTTTGTAAGTGGGTTCCCTCGTTCGAGGAAGTGTTGTGACTCGATTTGGGTAATTGTGGATCGTTTGACTAAGTCGGCGCACTTCTTACCAATGAAGGCTACCGATAAGCTTTGGGAGTTGGGCAAGCTTTTTGTTGATGAGATAGTGAGGTTATATGGAGTACCAGTGTCCATTGTCTCAGATAGGGATCCATGCTCTACCTCTAATTTTTGGGCTGGTCTATAGAGGGAGTTTGGAACAAAGTTGAGATTGAGCACTATTTTTCATCTTCAGACATATGGACTGTCAGAAAGGACTATCCAAACTCTCGAGGACATGTTGCGAGCTTGTGTGTTAGATCTGGGAGGTAATTGGGAAGAACATCTACCACTGATAGAGTTTGCCTACAATAACAGTTTCCATTCTAGTATTGGCATGAGACCTTTTGAAGCTCTATATGGGAGGAAGTGTAGGTCGCCGATATGTTGGGATGAGGTTGGTGAAAGGAAACTCTTGGGACCGGAATTGGTACAGATTACAGCTGATATGATCAAGCTGATAAGGGAGCGTCTTCGTATAGCTCAGAGTAGGCAGAAGATCTACGCAGACCGACGGAGACGTGATTTGGAGTTCCAAGTTGGGGACTATGTGTTCCTAAAAGTCTCAGTGTTGAGGAAGTACATGACTGATCCTTTTCATGTATTGGATTACTAACCTATCTAAATCACCAATGATATGTCATATGAGGAGAAACCAATGGATATATTGGATAGGAAGGAACAAGTTCTAAGGAGAAGGGTTATTCCTTTGGTCAAGGTTCGTTGGGCAAATCATGCTACAGAGGAAGCCACTTGGGAGCAAGAGAATGAAATAAAAGAGAAGCATCCTCAACTATTTGAGGATTAGGGTAAGGCTCTAAATTTCGAGGACGAAATTTTTTTTAAGGAGGGGAGAAGTTGTAACGCCCACTTTTTTTTAGTCATTTATTTGTTTCCTCTTTTTATTAAATTGAGTAGGATAGTTATTAATATTTATTAATTGCTTAGTATTTAAGAGGAAGTCACCTTTTTTAAGCGGAAGCGTCTTTTATTTTCTACACCGTTATAAATCCTAAAAAGAAAAGGAAGAAACAAAAGTCTTTGGAGAAGGAAAAAGAAAGTTTTATAACTTCTTAGTGTTTGCCTTAAGGTATTGAGTTTTTTTTTTGACTTGTATGATTTATTTTTATGAATTGTTTGCCTTTACTTACTTGTAATATGATTTGGGTAATATATGTGTGTTTGTAATGGTGTGATAATATGAACAGTCTTTATTCCTTGAAATCATTTTCTTTATTTAGAATCACGTGAATATGCTTACATGTCATGGAACCAGACATCCTAAGAGTTTCATTAGTAGGTTTTGTATTGAAATCGTCTGAGTATGCAAATTGTTACGGGTTTTTGAAGTTGGGTTACTGGTGCTGGAAAATTCTGATTTTCAGCAGCGGTTCTCAATTCTGGAAATTGTCTGTAAGGTTACAGATCCTTAAAAATTATGATGATTTTTGTATCAATAGATCTATGTCTCCTATGCTTGCCTGTTTAATTTCGTAGTTTTATTCCTTATGGTTAAAGTATTAAAAATCGTAAAATGTGGCTGCTGCAAATCTGGAAACTGTTTTCCAAAATTGCAGAAGCTGAAACGTGTAACAGTTGGGCTAAATTATGAATATTACATGCCATGTTAGGATTTTTTAATGAAATTTCAATCTTTCCTCTGTCTTTAAAAATTGGAATCGTGATTTTTGGGAATGTAAAATAAAAGATACGAATGTTTGAAATTCTGTTTTCAAATCTGGAATTTTCTGGACTGGTCAGATGTTCTCGGAAATAAAACGTTTTAAAATAGTTTCAGGAGTCCAAAAATTATGAATTTTAATTATATGCTTTCTGAATGTGTCTTCTGTAATTAGCAAGAAGAAACGTATTATTTCGAGTACTAAGGAATATTTTATGAATTTCCTAAGTGGTAAAGGTCTATTTTGATCAATGCTGGACAGTTTTGTTACTTTGGTGAAAGGTCAATATTCTAACTCGATTTTGACTTGTGCTGTTTTTTGTGAAATATTGTATGCAATGCTGTGCATGTTCACAGTGCCTCTGTAAATTTTCATGGTTTCCCGACATGTGAATAGGTTATTAAAAATCAGCATGTGCAGGATACTTATAAGTATAGGATATGTCTAGAATATGTATAAGTATTAAGCTAGTTTAAGTGCCTATAATTTAAGGATGATTGGGATTATGTTTGAGGTTAGAGATGTTATTGATAAGAGTATTTTTATGATGATTATAGGACGTGGGTGAGCTCGTTGGTTGTTCTCGGGGTATTGAATTGATTGCAACGAATCGATGTAAGTAAATTCATGCATGATATGCTTTACAATAAATACAATTTATGTTATAAGAATTATGTTTAAATGAAAATTTATTAAAAACTGATTTCTAAAATATTTAAATGAATTTTGTAAAATAAAAACTCTTTTAAATGAATTTATATAAATGTATTTTAAAATGAATTTTTCTTAAGAAATTAGTCTTCTCAAACAAAAATGTTTTCTTAAAGAATTTTATGAAAGAATTAAATGTTCAAAGAAAGCTTCTTAAATGTTTTAAGAGACTTTAAATGTTATTCATGAAAGGATGTAAGGTAGATTTAAAAATGTTTTGACTCATAGTCCGTAGTAATGTATACAATGCAAATGTTATGATGTTATGTAATGTTATAGCCAGCTTGCTGGTATAATGATGATCTTGTGCACAAGGATGTTACGAACAATGTGGGGTATAATACCCGGAATGAAGAACAATGCGGGGTATAACACCCTAAATGATGAATGATGAATGATGAATGATGAATGATGAATGATGATGACTACGAGGCATGAGCTACCAATGTTTATGATTTAATGTTTTTATGAATGTTTTAATGTTTTCAATGCTTTTACATGAATCCACCCATTGTGCTAAATGAAGATGTTATTATAAAATGTTTAAAGGAAAAATGACAAAGGTTTTCAAATATTGTGCATGGATTTGCTTACCGAGTTGACGGCTCACCCCTCGTCTCCAATATTTTGCAGATTGATTAGAGATGTGGCTTGGGTTCTTAGATGGAGAATTTTCTTAATGGATCTTTGGAGTTGCTTTAAAGATTAAATTTGGCATAGACTTTTTATTTTGGGTTAGAGACTTTTTATTAGAGATTAGAGACTTTTTATTAAAGACTTTATTTCAGATGCTTTATGTAAGGATCCAGTTGAATATGAATAATTGATGTTTATCTTGAATTTTAATAATAAGAATAAATGATGTGAGGTTTCATTCCAATTTTACCCTTGTGTTTTTCGTGGGTAATTTTTGGGGTGTTTCAATCTTTCAATGACTTAATGTGCGCATAAACAAGTAGAGAGCTTTGTTTTGAATACCTTTAGTTCTCTAATGAAATCCTCCACCACAAAGTTTGGCTTCTTCAACTGATATAGTGATAGATATCTTGTAATTATATATTGATCAAAAATCTGTAATTTTCAAAATCTAAAGTTTTGGGATCCATTTATACGAGAAAAGCACTTTTGTATAACAAATTAACAAAAAGGGCAATAACCACTGTAAATTTTGGATGGATAATTATCCACCGTACATCTGGATTTGGGTGGAGAAAAAATCACCACATAACTAAATTTTTCGTAAAATCTATATTTATAGAAGAAAAGACAACATAGGAAAAATGAAGGAAACTCCCTAGTTATTTGACTAAACTAATGAAAACCCTATTGATATTTTTAAACACATCCCTAAGTATCGACCTTTTTATTGATATTACGATTTTGACTTTGGCGGTCATTTGATGTTCAGAATACAAATAAGCAAAATTATTAGAAAAAAAAGTAAGGGAATTATCATAATTTTCCAATTAATTTCAAAATTTTTTTAGTATTAATTAAAAAACTAAATGTAAATAAATATACATAAACTATGTTTTAGAGAATAATAAGTTGAATACACACACACACACACAGCGACACATAAATCTACTCCCAACCTTTTAGTTTTTAAATTTTGTGGCTCATAAAGCTATAAACATAGCTCAAATGATTGGTACTATTAAGATAGAGTCAATGAGAATTGAGCTGGCGGAGATAAGAAGAAGCCTAGGATCATCATTCTGGTTTCAGACCTCAGGTTTCAGAAGTAGCTCTACAATAAGCTCAACGTGGGAAGATACTAATGTTGAAATAAAATGCCGTGCAGTGGGCTGAAATTGAAAGATTACATACTTATGACTAGCTGAAAGCACCTTTTTTGAGATATATGACAATAGAAACCTGGTTCATAATCAAGGAAAACAATGATTGATGTTACAAAGCTTGGAGCACTTAGAACGACATGTATTCATTTGGAAGCTTATTAACGACATTGAGCACGACAACCTTCAATTGTTGCTGAAAATGTCATGCACTGCTTTGAACAAAAAAAAAAAAAAAGCCACACTTGCCATGTAAATTAAGTGACCAGCTACCTGTTGCCTGCAATATGAGCTGCTTGCTTCACCTCTTTGCTTGCTGTATGCATGTTCCAGTTGCTTGCTTAAGGCAGTCATAATGTTTATATATAAATTAAGAGCCGCTTGGTAATGTATTCACTTACAATCAAGACCATGATAGAGATAGAGAGGAAAAAAGAAAGAAAAGAAAATGGAAAGAGAAGAGAAGAATGAAAATAAAAAGAAAGAAGAGAGGCCGAGAGTAAAGGAAAAGAAAAGAAAATTTATTTTACTGGGTAACAAATTTATGGAATTTAAATATTTTTTATTTTATTTACATTATATGTATAAGTTTTTATATCAATTTTAACCTAAAAATTTTGAACTCTGTAGTTTAGTAGAAATTTGAGAATTTAGGAACCCATAGGAGTCCAATGAACCTCTGAATGAAACAAGATATGTGAGTAGATATTATTAGAAGATTACTCAGAAAGGGTTGTTTTGCTTATTTGGCTTATGTTATTGATAGTTGAGTTAGTGAAGTGAAACTAGAAGATATTTCTTTGGTGAAAGAGTACTTGAATGTGTTTCCTAATGACTTTCCTGGTTTGCCACCTGATAAAGAGGTAGAGTATACTATTGATTTGATTCCAAGTAAAACCTTGCTTCTATGGCCCAATACCTGATGGCTCTATTAGAGCTACGAAAGTTGAAGGTACAATTATAAGAATTAGTCGATATGGGATTCATCAAACTTAGTGTATCTCTATGGACCTCATGAATCGGGTGTTTAGTCCTTATTTCGATTAGTTTGTTATTGTATTTATTGATTGATTACCATATGTGCTTTGTCAATTAAGTGGCCAACTGCTTGTTCCATGCAATATGAGTTGCTTGCTTCACCTCTTTGCTTACCACATGCACATTCCATTTGCTTGGTTAAGGCGGTGATAATGTTTATAAATAAATTAAAAGCTGCGTGTTAATGGATTTACTTACAACTGAGACCAAAATAAAGACAGAAAAGACAATGAGAGAAAGAAAGAAAAGAAAAGGGAAACAAAAGAGAAAAAGGGAAATAAGAACAAAGAAAGTGAGGCCGAGAGTAAAGGAAAAAAAATAATAGCAAAGTTACAAGAACTGAAATTTGGTAGTTAGAATTATATCCGTTGAATTAGTGAGTAACAGATTCGTGGAATTTAAGTAGTTATGATTTAATTTAGTTCATACGTATAAGTTTTTATATAAGTTCTAACTGTTAATTTTTTAACCCTGTATTTTAAGAGAAATCTGAGAATCCAGAAACCCATAAGAGTCCCAATGAATCTCGTTGTGAAACAGGATCTGTGAATAGATACTATTATTACTATTATATATTTCGTGAAGGCCTTTTTTTTTATATTTATGAATTAAATTTATGATGCAAGTTTTATTTATTAGATCGCATGATTCGCCTCAAATCTGACACATAAGTCGAGGCGGGTTGTGTCTGAAAAATTAGAAAAATAATGGACAAGTGAGCTTTTATAAACTAATTATGTGTATGAATCTTTCAAAATGAATTTGCAAAAGTATGTAGATATATAGATTCAAAAGAATCATCTTAAATTACTGAATCACATCATAAGAGTACTTTGCATATGGCTTCGTTTTACTTTCCAATTCAAAGTTGCATTTCTCTGGGTCTTGCAGGTCCCTGATTGCTTTGAGTTTTGAAGCTTTTTCCTTCACAATCTCTGGCGTTTCCTTAGAAACGTCTTCTTCAACAAGTTCTTTTTCTTTCAAGAGAGGTTCACTAGATTGACCTTTCTCAATAACTCGAACTTCAAGTGCAGCTGTAATAATTTTTGGTGTTTCTAAAAGATTTGTTATCTCTTCCTCAATCGAGTAATCTGAAAAATCTTGATAATCATCAACAACAACATTTGCAGATTCAAAAATATTTTGAGTTCTCATGTTATAAATATGAAAAGTTCTGCTATTATTAGAGTAACCAAGAAAAACACCTTCATCACTTTTTGAATCAAATTTGCCAAGATGTTCGCGATCATTTAATATAAAGCACATGCTCCCAAAAATGTGAAAGTAACCTAGATTAGGTTTCTTACCTTTCCATAACTCATAAGGAGTTTTCTTAGTACCTGGACGAAAATAAACACGATTAATGGTGTAGCAAGCAGTGTTAAATGCTTTAGCCCATAATCTCTTTGAAAGTTTCTTTGAATTCAACATCACTCGAGCCATTTCCTGCAAGGTCCTATTTTTTCTTTCTACAACACCGTTTTGTTCTGGAGTAATAGGTGAGGAAAACTCGTGTGAAATTCCATGTAAATTACAATATTCTTCAAAACTGGAGTTTTCAAATTTTCTTTCATGATCACTCCTAATTTTGATAATATTGTAATTTTGTTCTTCACACAGTTTTCTGAACACATCAAATGTATCTGATTTTTCTTTAATAAAGTCAACCCATGTATACCTAGAAAAATCATCTACACATACAAATGCTTACTTTTTCCCAGCCAAACTTTCAACTTGCATTGGTCCCATAAGATCCATATGAAGCAGTTGTAACACTTTTGACGTTGTTTTATCCTGAATGGCTTTATGCGACGCCCTTTGTTGTTTTCCAGAGTGACATGGGCCACATATTCCAGGTTGTTTCTTTTTAAGCATTGGAACTCCTTTTACAGCACCTGTTCTCACAATTCTAGTTAGTAATTTGTAGTTCAAGTGACCCAACTTTTGATGCCACAATTCTATGTCATCAAGAGTGGTCCTATGACAAACAATTGAGCTAGTTAATTTATAGCAATGATCAGATGATCGATTTCCTTCCAAAATGCAATTTCCATCAATATTAAGAACACGACATTTGTTCTTGTCAAAGTTGACAACCAAGTTTTGATCACAAATTTGACTAATGCTGAGCAAATTTGCTTTGAGATCCTCCACATGCAAAACATTGTCAAGTTTTGGAAACCCCTCCACATCCAAAGTTCCTTTTCCAAGCACTCGACTTTTCACACCATCAGCAAAAGTTACATTTTCTCGATCAAGTTTTTGATAGTTGGTTAAGACACTTCTATCATCTGTCATATGTCTAGAACAACCACTATCAAAATACCAAAAATCAGTAGTGTAAGTTCTCAAGGAGATAAAGGAAACATAAGCTTTGTAATTATTCTTCCTCATCCAAGTAGTTCTAGGTTTATTTTCCCTTGTCTCAACCTTAGGTCTAGGTGTCATTCTAGGTTTTCCATGAGAATAATTAAAGAACATAGCCTTTTTCATATATTTAATGAGCTTGAAGCAGTTAGGTCTTATATGTCCTTTCACATGAGAAAAATGACAAGTGGGAATAAACTTATTATTCTTACCTTGATGAACTCGTGAAAAATGTTCAACAGCTTTACCTTTTTAAAGATACGGAAGTTTAAGTATTGGTGGAGAAGCTTTTTGTGAAGAAGCTTTAACAAACACACCTTGAGAATTCGAGTCTTTACCGTGTTGATATCCAAGACCTTGATGATCTGAACTAGATTTGCCAAGTGACAAGATATGATCTAACTTCTGAGTTCCAGAATTCATCATCTTAAGCGATTTTTTGGTGTTCTCTAATTCAGTGGTCACTTTAAGAAATTGATTATCTTTGTCAGCAAGTAAAGACTTGTAATGACTTACCTCGTTTTCAAGTTTCGCTTTATCATCCAAAAGATTGGATACTTGAGTCATCAGGGTCACATTCTCATTGTAAACTTCTTCCCACTTAGCGAACATCATCTTGTAGCTTTCATGAAAAGCTTTCTTATCATTTATATCAATGTCACTGATGTCGCTATCTGAATCATTCTCCTTGTTAACTTGTTGCACAATTGCGTCAAGGCTGGAATCAGTGTCTTTCTTGTAATGAGCTAAGTGCGAGGTTTCAGATATGGATGCATCTCTGATGTTTGATTCTTGTTTACTGCCATCATTATGGACAACAAGTCCTCCAACAAGGTCTTCTTCGTCGATGCTATCATTAGAATCATCATCACTCCAAGTGGATTGTATTGCTTTCTTTTTCATAAGAGTGTTAGCACATTGTGCTTGTATGTGTCCTATGCCTCCACATTCTCTGCATCGAATACCCTTAAGTTTATTAAAATCAAACAATTTAGAATTAGAGTTGGAAGAACCTTTTTGAACTATAGGAGCTACTGATGTTGAAGTTTTCTTTGGTTTGTTGAAGCTCTTCTTTTTCAACATCTTCTTGAAATTCCTTACAATGAGTACAAGAGAATTATCCACATATAAGAATGGATCATTTTCTTCACTTGGTTTGGTGACAGGAGCCTTCGTTTCAACCTGAAAGGCAATATCTTTTTCTTTCTTGGGATTCAAATTCAAGTAGTTAATCTCATAAACCATCAATTTTCCTATAAGTGAACCCCTAGTCATAGCAGACATATCAGCCTATTCTTCAATGGCCAAAATTTTAGGATGATATCTAGGATGAATGGATCTTAAGATTTTTCTGCAGATTTCTTCTTCAGAAATGGGTTTTCGAAGAGCAAAAAAATCGTTAATCATAGCGAGGATTCTAGAATTAAATTCAGAAATGGTTTCATGTTCATGCATTTTCACGTTTTCAAAATCAGATGTAAGTTTCTGAAGTTTAGAACGTTTTACCGTATTGTCACCTTCAAAAGTACTCTGGAGTATATCCCAAGTAGATTTGGATGTCTTACAGGTAGAAATTAGTTGGTGTTGAAACATATCAACTCCATTAACAATGGCATTAAGTCCTTTTGCATTATATCCAGACATATTAAGTTCATCAAGAGTCCATTCTCCGACTAGCTTGGGAGATTCTACACCATCTTCATCAATTTTGATAGGTAGAGTATATCCTGTGAGTACTCATTGCCAAACTCTTTCATCAATAGCCGTCAGATAAATTTCCATCCTTTGCTTCCAATATGCATAATTTGTCCCATCCAGTACTGGTGGACGAGCTAGAGAGCCTCCCTCTCTTTGCAAACTCATACCTACAAAATAGATCTAGATTCCAAGAATCTCACTAAATAAATAGTTAGTGTCCTGCTCTGATACCAATTGTTAGGAATTTAGATCTATTAAAAATAGATGTAGGCAAAAAAAAAAAACAATTAACAATTTAATTTAATTTTTTTAAGTACTGTTCACGGTTACTGTTTACAACTACTATTTATCGTTACTGTTCACCGCAACTGTTCACCGTTACTGTTCACGAATACTGTTCATCAAAAATATTAATTTTCCAAAAACATAATAAAATACAGAAAATAAAAGACACGGAGATTTTTACGTGGTTCAGATTAATCAATCCTACATCCACGAGGCCACGCCCAGATGAAAAGCAATTTACTAAGTTGAGATATTACAAGTTATGGATTTACCAAACTTAAGACTCTCACTTACAGTTTATCACCATACAGTTTACTCAACCTTAGACTGAATCTGCTACTCTTGAATAATCGCTACCCCTCTTGATCCACGATCCTCGAGGCACTTCGCAAAGTGATCAATAGAAATTCTTCAATTCTTCAATGTCTAGTGATCCAAGATCCACATAGACTCTCCGCAGAGATGAACAGAAAATAAGAAATCAAATCAACACAATGTGATGCGCCAAATCCGGATTCTTTGGGGAGGAGGCCGAATTTTGCTTCTCTACTTTATGCTCTGTGTTGTGTACCTTCAATTGTGAAATACCTCTCTTTATATAGGCACTAGGATTTCACCAAAATAGCAAGTCTTAAAAGACTTAAATTCTTTCCAAATAAGAGTTTCTTTCCTCTTATAATTCCCATGAATCTGAATAGGAATAAATTTGATCTTCTTGCCTTGCTTGTCTCCTAAGAAATATCTAGAGCATTTAATGACTTCCAGTTTGAACCAACTTCTTGCTCTAAATAGATCTCATGCGCCAATTATAGAATCCCACCATTAATTGACTTGGTAAATGAGATATCTAATTAAACTAAGAAACAAATATTCCTAATAAATTGGAATCTCACTAAATTAGGGAATTAATAAATTAATCCCTATTACAAGATATGCAATAAATAAAATTCCAATTTAACTAGACTTGCCATAAAATGCCAACTCTATAAATAATGGCCTTAACAACACCCTTTTGGTTATCTTGCTATCAATTCTTTTGGTTATAATCTTGGACAATGTAGCACATTTAGAGGCATTAGTTTGACTTTATACATGCTTACTTACTTTCATATCCTCCCTTTGGTCTTAGAAAATGAGAGAGTAGGGATTTACTGAGAAGAAACTTCGACTCCTTTATGATGTTATAGGCTCATTGAGGCCGGTGTTCTAACAGCAGTAATGGGTGTTAGTGAAGCTGGAAAAACTACTTTGTTGGATGTTCCTATAGGAAGAAAAACAAATGGCTATATCGAGGGGGAATTAAAATTGATTGGTATCCTAAGGTTCAAGAAACAATTACTAGAGTTCAGGTTATTATGAACAAACAGACATACATTCTCCTCAAATCACTGTCAAAGAATATATAATTTTTTCTGCCAGCTACATCTTGCTCTTGGGATCAATTAAAAAACTAAATATGCGAGATCCTATGGCTCTAATGTTCACTAATTGCTTTAGGTTTTACATAATGGATATTTGATGCTTCGATGGCATATTACAATAGGAATTTCTGAACGAAGTCCTTGATGTTGGTGGATTTTTTTTTTAATTTCCATTAAGCAAATAAATCCTAATTTGAATAAAATTTTATCCCAAAGATCATAGAATATCATCATTTTCACATAATCATAATTAAGAGAAAACATACCTTTATCCATAGTAAGTTTTTTTGATCAAATCTTACTGCTACGAATTAAAGATTAGCAAAATTAATTTCTCTCTCTTGACCCCTTTAGAGTGACTCACTTTTTGATGGTAGAGAAAATTAATATGATATCCCTTTTTATATTGGGTGAATAGAGGACCAATTTTAATAAAACTCTAATTCCCACTTTCTATCAAAGTGGACAAAGTGGGCAGTTAATTTTTTCCCAATTGACCAATAGAATTTCTGCCTATAATTTATTTTATTATTATAAATATTCCAACACTTGAGACCATTGAGCTTGACAAAATTAAGGATTCCTTAGTTAGCATGCCAGTGGTAATGGTCTATCAATTGAGCAACGTCAGCGGCTTACTGTAGCCCTCGAACTTGTTGCCAATCCTTCTTTAATTTTTATGGATGAACCTACAACTGGTCCTGATGCACGAGCAGTAGAAATTGTCATGCAAGCTGTGAAGAGTGTAGTTAATGCAGGACGAACAATAGTTTGTACTATCAACCAACCAAGTATCGATATATTTGAAGCATTGGCCGAGGGAAAACATTTTTAACTTGTTCAAGCGATATATACTTTTATATTCCATGGTTCAGTTTTGGCATATCAAGTTGCTTTCGCTTATGGATAAAGAGACGTAGTTTTGCTTGAACAGATCGAATTATTCTCATTTCGATGAATTAATACAAACATTTTTATATGGATCTTCAGTTGATCTTCTTGAAAATTGGTGGGTGCACTATCTACTGTGGACCTTTAGGAAAGCATTCAAGTCATACGGTAGTTTGAGGTTATTTTATTTGCTTTCAAAATACTTGTAACCACAATATGCTTCTCTTCTTCCATTTTCTTGTTGGTCTTGCAATCCTTTTATTATTATTATTTTAACCAATCAATGACTAGACTGTTGGTTAAAAATCATTTAGCAGCATAAATATATGGATCGCAATTCTCATACAACATATAGAATTACCATAATCTAAAAATTGTAGCTTTGCTTTTTTTTTTTTTTTTATAGAAGTAATTAGGCTCCCAAATCATGATCCATCACCACCAATCTTGTTAGTTCATAATCTGTGATCAATAATTTTATTTGATCATGATCTGTCACCAATGATATTCTAAGATATGAGTCAAGTTTGATCTGCACCCGACGTATGAGCCCTTTTATCGCTACTCAAAGCAGCTAGTCACAAAAAACTTTTTCTTTCAAAGTTAGAGAGAAAAATTCTTTTTCTCTTTTCTTTATATTATGGCCCTTTTATTCTTCTATCAAAGAACAAGCCCCTTTATATCTCTTAGTAGAAACCCAGGGTCCTTATTCATCTATTTTTAATTATATTAAATTGAAAACATTTGATTTAAATTAAAATATAAAATTAAAGCCAGAAACGACCTTATACTTGTTCTTGCTATAAGGGCCTGCCTTGTAAAATAATACAAAGCCCTTTATACGCAAGTATATTAAATGGAGCATCCTACCAAATAATATATTTAGGGTTTTCACCCTAAATTGCTAGTTATCTCGCTTATTAATCCAATATTGGTGTAGTCAATTAAATAAGTTAACATGAGGATCATATAGGTACATACAATAATGGCTACAATAATTAGACCTACAATTAAACTAGTCCGACTATTTAATTATAAATCTACTCCACTAAAAAATTAGAACCGACCTCTATAATTTTATACTATATAGGATAGTGTTTTTCGAATAATAATTCGACTCATGCCATATTGATTTCTTTAATCACATCGCTAATTAAATTAATATCTTAACTGTCTAATCAATTTAATTACATGTGTTCCTTGGCACTTGTTGGTCTTCTCTAATGATCTTTTTCAACATACTAATTATGTTGACACATTCTAGCCAGAGAATTCTATGATCAAGTACCGAAAACCTGTCAAGAGATATGTTCAATAAGTTTTACATTGCTAATTTATAATCTCACTGTTCATAAATGCTTTCACATTAACTCAAATGAAATGACAATTACAAATATGAAACCATAATTAACTCAAGATTGAAATTGCAATAAAATCAATGTCTATGAGATTTAACAAAGCCATTTCATGGTTAATTAAATCTTATATGTGATCCAGTTTAATGTAATCAAACGACATCAGTAAATTCATACATAATTAAGACAAATTATTCAATAAATTTATTATAATCAAAATAAAAATAAAGCGTCTAATTCTATTTATTTACTACAAACTCAATTTATTTAATCGTAAGACAACTTATACTTATGTTTTCTGTGAATCTATATGATGACTACATAAATACATATAATACGATTAAATTAACTTTATTCAAATTATTTATGCAATTAAGATATGTGAAAATTATCTAAAGTATTTTATTAATCAGAAAATGTATTTATTGTAAATCAATATGCTTTAACGAGCACATAATCCCAATAGTCTCCCACTAGCTCTCAAAGTATATCTGGTATAATGCATATGCTTTAGGACTCTAAGTACAGGTTATAAAGTTTCCATTAATAGCCATTGTAATAAGATCTACCCTATAGCATTGGAATGCCATTTGGGGTGCATTTTATTTAGCCTTTTTACGTTATTCTCTTAAAGAGATAATATTCCCTCTCATTATGTTTTTCTTTCTTGTGATTTCTTGGCTCTTATAGTTGATTAATTGCACCACCATTATACTACTACAGTTTAATAGATACAGTTATTATAGGTACCATTTTGGTTCTTATGACTTTGTCACCGTTATCCTATTATGCTACTAAAGTTTAACAGATACAATTAGTGCAGGCACCGTCTCAAGATTGTACAAGGACTAATGGAGTTAATCAACTTCTTTAATTGCTACAAATTCTACCACATTTTTAGCTTTAGTTATGGAGTCTATAATACTAAATTATTTCATACTCCTATATCTCATATCTCCACTTCCCAATATAAACATGACTTAGAAATAAATTTCCTGGAATCCTTTTCTAACATGAAGTTTGAACCTTTTATAAAACTTACTAGCATGAGATCACCACCAAAATACATAAGTATATAATTTCTTAGTTTTTTTCTAAATCTATATTAAATGCTTAACAATAGTTTGATATCTAAGATTTGAATGATATCTATTGACCATCCAACTACAAAATAAGATTATATTATGACAAAAATGAGACTTTACATTCACAGCTCTTGTACAGGCAATTTGTCTCATTTTATCTATCTCATCAAATGTATAAGAACATTAATCTTAGAGAATTTATAATTCTATTTCTAAATGATACAATTATTCTTGGAATTTAAATATTTACCTAAAGCAGTATCTCATCAATATAAGCGGTTTGAGATAAAGTTATAGTTTTATTCTTCTAGTTTCACCAAACGTTGGTACCAAGAATATAACTTTCCACTTTTAGGTCACTTTTATTAAACTATTCTACTAAGCAACTCTTTATTAAGAACGAAGCTCCTCTATCTTTTTCAATTAAGAGGATATTATCATTATAAATAATTAGTAATGCTACAGACTTTTCCTAAATTTGTTGTGTACATAGGGCTCATAAAAATTCTATATGAACCTAAACGATTTAATTGTTCGATCAAATCTGATGTTTCATAACTGGGATGCTTGCTTTAATCCATAAATGGATCTTTGCAACTTATATACCACATGTTTTTGACGTTTTCCAACAAATCTATTTGGTTTATGGATGTCTTCTTTAAGATGTCTGTTAAGAAATGCAGTCTTGACATCAATTTAGCCAAATTTCATAATCTAGTACTACAGCAATGGAAAGCAGAATCCTAATGGAATTAAGCTTAGCAACTAGTGAAAAGGTTTCGTCATAATCGATTCCTTCTTTTTGAGTATATCTTTGGCTACTAATCTTGTTTTAAACATTTCCACCCTCTTATCTATTCATATTCTTCTCTTGTAGATCAACTTAGACCCCATAGATTTTACCTCACTTGGTGCCTCTAAAAGTTCCCATACTTTATTAGAATACATAGATTCCATTTCTTAGTTCATGGCATTTTTCCAAAGTTCATCATCTCCATCTAGTAGAACTTTGTTGTAGTTTATTGGATTTTATACTTGTCTATTTGAGATAGCTGAATAAGTTTCTCCCAGTAACATGTACCATGCCGGTAATCTAGTTACAATCTCTCCATGATGAGGTTTTATAAGTGCTTGTTTCAAGGATATTGTTATGATCATCAGGTTGTTGCTCTTTCTTTTGATCTTAAACATATACAAAAAAATTGAGCATCAACTTGATATCCTGTGATTTTTCTATTTTTACCTTACTCTTAGGTTATAAGTTATTTATATAATCTTCCTCAAGGAACATGATTTTTATGTCTATAAATATATTCTTATCTTGAGGTCTATAAATTAGACTTTCCCTCATTGTTTTATGATACCTAAAACATGCAACCTTTTGAAAATGAATCCATCTTTTCTGCCTTTGATTCTAGTACAAATGCTAGTGAACTCTAAATATAGATGTGTTTTAAATTATATTTGTGACTTTACCATAATTTTTTAGAGCAATAGGCACCAATACAGATGAAACTAAGTTCAATAGACTATATAGTTTTAAATACTGACATCTAGAATCAGAACAGTAAATGAAATGACTTAATACATACTTGTCTTATCCAAAAAGGTCTTGTTTCTTCATTTAGTTACAATATTATGTCATAGTGTTCATTATAAATGGGGCTTTATTCTATTCTACAACCAAATAGACTTTGAATATGCTATAGATATATTCTTTGCTTCAATTAGATTGAAGTTCATTTACGTTCTTATCTAATCACTTCTCTGTGTTATCCACATACTCCCTTGAATTTCAAAAGAGATGTAATATGATGTATTTAGACAAATATAAATGAAATGAATAGTCATGAATAAGATTGTTGGAATACGCTCATAACCTCTTTAACTTGTAAAATGATTAGTCTGTATGCATTTGTGTGTGCTAAGTAATACAATATAATGTTACACTCTCTTATAGCTCCAAAAAAGACTCCTTGTCATACTACTTTTCTATATAAGATTTATAAGGTCACAATGAACAATCCTAATTGGCCTAAACGCCTATCATTAATCATACTCATAAAATCTTATTATAGTTTATATAACTTAAACATAAGTATCAAAGGCGATATTGGTTGTAAGAAAATTTTTTTCCTTAGATAATGTGTATACTTTTTATCACTATATCTTGCTTTTAATAGATCAGTGGGCTTATATGATATAAATTGTCTTTGTAAAGTACCAAACTAGTAACAATAATAAATAAAGGATCTAAAAATAATAGTGTACCCCTATTTATTAAAAATAAGTCACCAAATTAAATTTCTCTATTGTTTGAAATATAGATAAAATTCTTAAAGGAATAGCCTTTTATTGCTATGCACGTTCTTTGTACAAAGTTCTGCTATTTATGTGCATAGCTAGGTACTTCACATGGTTAGTGTTTACATGGCAAGAATCACCATTTAATTATACAATATTTTCATGAGATTATTCTTCTCATATTTACAATCTTGTTGATCTCCTTCTCTGAATACAGATTCTTGCTTTGTGTCCAAGGTTATTGCTTGACAGCTTCACACGATTATGTGGCATCTGACTTGGACTCTTTTCTAACTCCCCTTTCAAGCTTAACTGTCTATTTGAGACTTTAAGCTTGTCTCTTAAAAATCTGAAATGATCACAGCTCAAGGGTTTTGTCAAAACATCTACCACTTGTTCCTTTGTCGGTACATATCTCACTTTTTGTTCACCATTTGCAATTTTTTCTCTGACAAAATGTACATCAATTTTGATGTGTTTAGTTCGGGCATGAAATACTGGATTGCTGGCAAGGGATGTTGCACTTGTGTTATCACACCAGATTACTGGTCTTTATTTTGGCTTCATTCCAAGTTCTCCTAACAAAGAACATATCCACGTGATTTCAGCACTTGTATTGGCAAGGGACCTATATTCTGATTCAGTGCTAGAGCGTGCCACCACCTTCTATTTTTTCGATCTCCATGAGACTAGATTACCACCCAGGAAGGTGCAGTAACCACCAATAGACCGTCTACCATCTTGATCACTTGCCCAATCTGCATAAATGAAACACATCAGTCCTGGTTTTCCTTTTGGTGTGAAGTGTAGGGCATAATTCAAGGTTCCTTTTAAGTATCTGAGAATTCTCTTACACCCCTCCCAGTGAGTTTTTTTAGGTGCTTTTAAATATTGGCTTAGCGTGTTCACTGTATATGTTATTTCAGGCGCCTCCAATTACATTCCTGTACAAGGTATTGTAACTGAAGGTTTTCCCTCATTCCTTTCTCAACTTGGTACTTGTGCTTAGTGGTGTAGGCAGGCTTTTGCAATTTTCCATTCCTGTTCGTTTTAGGAGGTCAGTGATGTATTTCCCTTGCGATAGATGCATTCCCTAAGTAGTCCTTTCTACTTCAATTCCCAAGAAGTATTTTAGCGAGCCAAGATCCTTCAGAGAGAAGCTTTTATTCAGATTCTGAATCACATCGTCAATTATCTTACTATTACTTCCTGTGAGTAGTATGTCATCTACATACACAAGTAGCATCACTGTATCTCCATCTTTGTTCATAAAAAATAGTGAGGTGTCTGATATTGAGTTTTTGAACCCCAATTCTTTAAGGACTGAACTGAGCTTATTATACCAAGCCCTTGGAGCTTGTTTGAGGCCATAAAGTGCTTTTTTTAACTTGCAAATATATTGTGGCTTTCTTTTGTCCTCGAAGCCTTTTGGTTGACTCATAAAAACTTCTTCACATAGTACACCATCCAAGAATGCATTATTCACGTCCACTTGTTTAATATCCCAGTTCTTCATAACAGTTAGGTTCAACACAATTCTGATAGTTGGTGATTTGACCATTGGACTGAAAGTTTCGTTAAAATCAATACCCGCTGTTTGATGAAACCCTTTAGCCACAATTCTCGCTTTATACCTTGCCACAATGCCATCTGGATTATACTTCACCTTGTAAACCCATTTATTTCCTACTACCTTTTGATCCCGAGAGGGTGGAACTAATTCCCAGGTTCTGTTTTTCTAAAGTGCTTCAAACTCTTCCCTCATGGATGTCTCCCATTTTTTTATTTTTCAACGCCTTTTTTACACTTGCTGGAGTGTCAATTATCTCTCTTGCTAATCTTTTTGTTGTGTAAATTTTGGGTTTATATATCCCAAATTTGGCTCTTGTGATCATAGGGTGACAAGGGAGAAGTGTTTGTGGCTGACTTTTTGACTCTGTAGCTACAGTGTTTAAGGTACTTTCTGGTGTTGTTTATGAGTTTGTCATGTTTTGTTCTGGTGTTTCAGGTTTTGGTCTCTTAGTTTGGTGAAAGGATGTGATGCTCTCGGTCTATTGGACAATGAAGGTTGGAGCCTATTTCTTGAACAACTACTGGTGGAGATGTAGCTGAGGCACATCTTGAAGTAGAAACCTATGGCACTGTTAGGATTTGAGCATAATATGGACACACGACTGTATTTTTCTCACTTACAGCAGGTTGAAATGCTTTGTCATTTTGAAATGGAAATTCAGACTCATTAAAGACCACATCTATTGCTATATAAACTCTCCTGCTACTGTGTAAGCACATGTATCTTTTGTGTTGAGAGCTATATCCTATAAAGACTCATTTAGTAGTGCAAAAATCTAATTTATGTGAGTTGTATGGCCTTAAGTGGGGAAACATGCACAACTGAAAACCTTCATGAATTTGTAATCAAGCTTTTGATGATAGATTATCTCATATAGGAATTTTTGATTGAGTACTAATGTCGGCATCCTATTTATTAAGAATGTGGCTGTTTCAAAGGTTTGCCACCAATACTTTGTAGGTATTGAGGCTTGTGCTAGTAAGGTTAGGCCAGTTTCTATTATATGCCTATGTTTTCTTTCCACCCTTCCATTTTGGTGATGAGAGTGAGGACATGAATGCCTAAATAAAATTTCATTTTCTTTGAGAAATGGTACGAAGGATCTAAATTTACCCCCCCAATTTGTTTGTAAGGTTTTAATTTTCTTTTCAAGTTGTGTTTCAATCATTTTCTTAAACACTTGGAAGGTGGAAAAAGTTTCTGATTTAGCAGCCAATGGATAAATCCATGTAAATCTGGAATAGTCATCTACAATGCTTAGGTAGTACCTATAGTTGTTTCCAGAGGCTATTGGTGCTGGTCCCCAAAGGTCAAGATGTAATAATTCAAGTGGTTCCTTTGTTTTTGTTGCTGAGTTTGTATGGCTTAGTCTATGACTTTTCCCATATTGGCATGTTGCATAAAATTGAGGAACAGAAATTTTATTGATGTTATTAGATACATCACATGACATTAATATGTCATTTAATGTTTGAACACTAGGGTGACCAAATCTTTGATGTAATGTATCTAGATTATTGACTCCATTACAAGTTGATTCTAGACTTTGACTCTTAGAAGACTATGACTCGTTGTATGATGACACAAGTTTATTTAAAGCAGCAAAGAGAGAAGTTGCAAGGGGACTTTTGACTCTGGATTCAGGTGTCTTGCAAGATGTTTTCAACCGATGCAATCCTCCATCAGCCATGCCTTGAAGCAAGACTTTCTTCCTTATCTTGTCCTGTATAAGGCAAGTATTTTTATTGAAAACAACAAATAAGTCATTGTCAGATAATAATTTAGAGATGCTAAGGAGATTTTTTGTAATATGAGGGACATGTAAAACATCTTTTAAAATAATTGGCTTCTGATATGGGACAAGTAATGAGGATCTACCAAGATAGTTTATTTTTAATTTATGACCATTACCAACCATAAGTTTGTCACTTCCCTTGTATTCAGATTTCGTTTCAAAGTTTCCATTCTGATATGTGACATAGTTTGTAGCACCACTATCCAGGTACCAACCTTAATCATTTTCTGAATCAATCTTTGCAACATTAGCTGTGGCGTGACTTTGGTTTTTCTCATTGCTTTGTGGCTCGTAGTCTTCTTTAAAGCGATGCCAGCAATCAAAAGCAATGTGTCCTATCTTTCCGCAAATTTGGGAAGTTGGCTTTGATTTTCCTCTACCAGATGTTTGTGGTGTTTTTGCTTTGCCTCTACCTCTTGGATTGTTTCCTCTTCCACTATTGTATTTTCTTTGGTTTTGAGTAGATTGAGCATAGTTTGCTGATATGTTCCCATCAGAAGCTATATTGGCAGCAGTATGCAGCTGATCAAGTCTGCTTTTATGGTTCAAGAGAAGTGAATACAAATCTTGAGGAGGTAGTGTGTCTGATCTTGCTGTTATATTAACCATTACAGGGTCATATTTTGATCCCAAGCCTTCAAGAATATAGAGAACTAAGGCTTCTTCTGTGATGGGATTTCCTGAGGCGGAGAGATTGTCAACAAAGTTTTTCATTTTGGAATAAAGATCACTAACAGTCATAGACCCCTTTTTCTAGGTTTGAAGTTGCATCCTAAGTTGTAAGATTCGAGCTTTTGACTGAGAGGAGAAAAGTCTTTCCAGTGCATTCCAAACTTCATAAGAAGTGGTGCAACTAATGACTGAACTTAAGATACTTTCACTCATTGAGGACAGTAGCGAACTAAGAAGAAGTTGGTCCTGTTTCTTTTAAAGTGCATATTCTGGATTTACAGTCATTTCTGTAGTTTGGTCATCTGCAGCAACTACCATAAATTTGTTTAGGCAAGGTTTTGTGCTGTTCATGAAGCCTTCAAGTTCATTGCCACGGATTGAGGGCAGGACTTGAGATTTCCACATTAAGTAATCTTGTCTATCTAGCTTGATTGGGACGGTGAAATTGAAGGTGTTGGGATTGGTTTGTGGTATTGTATGGGTAGCAGAATTGGTGGTATTAACAGAACTAGATGAAGCCATTATTTCGACTTACCCACTCTAATACCAAGATAAAATTCTTAAAGGAATAGCTTTTTATTGTTGTGCACGTTCTTTGTACAGAGTTATGCTATTTATATGCATGGCTAGATACTTCACATGGGAAGTGTTTACATGGCAAGAATCACCATTTAATTATACAATATTTTCATGAGATTATTCTTCTCATATTTACAATCTTGTTGATCTCCTTCCCTGAATACAAATTCTTGTTTTGCGTCCAAGGTTATTGCTTGACAGCTTCACACGATTATATGGCATCTGACTTGGACTCTTTTCTAACTAATATAAAGACAAATATTAAAAGCTAAAGTATCATAAAATTGATCTAGTTTTCTTAGCTGATACAAGCTAGCACTTCCTCAACTGAAGTTTTAAAGCTTTCTTCACTTAGTCTCTTAGTTTCCTAAAACCAAGAAAATGAATCACAAAAAAGATTAATTACATCAGAATAAACCATCGTATGAATTTCGTACACCTGATTTTAATAATCTTAGGACAATCTTTCTTTCAGTGACTCTTTTGTCTACATTTGTAGCACATGCCTTTTGGCTTGCCATCATTTTTAGCAGACAATTTTCTTATTCTAACTCTCTTCTGCTTATCCTTGTCTTTCGACTCTGGCCTTGAAGAGAATTCTTTTACAGGAAGTTTCATACTGTGATAGAATTCTTATATAGCATAAAGTTCGTGCGTCAATTCAATTAAGGCTATATCTTTATTGCTTAAAATATAACTGACTTTAAGCTATTTGAATGTATCAGGAAAAGATTCAACTCATCGATTTGAACACCATGAATATCAAATTTATTCAAATAGTTCACCGTTTTGAGGACATGATCATGAATGTAACGCCGAAATTTCCATTATTTTATTTTGTTTTAATGGAATTTATAAATGGCATTATTGCCCTTATAAATAGGGTTATTCATGGCGTAATTTTTGGAAAAGAGCTATTTTTCAAAATTTAATAGGGTTTTCTTCAGACTCCTTATAAATTCATATTTTTCCTCCTTTCATAACCCTAAGTCCACGGCGTTTCTTCTTTTTCTCTGCTGCTCATTGCGCTCTTACCCAAACCCTAGGATTCAAACCTTTGTTTAGGAGAGAATTAAAACGATTGGTAAGTTTACTCTCCTTATTTTCCACAAGTTTTCCAATCACTCTATCTAGGGTTTGAATTGACATGATTTTAGATTGTTACAGATCACAATACATGATTTAGGATGTGTTTAGATTCTATTTAGGGCTTTGATCTATTGTGAGTCTTATTAATCAATCCTTGATGCATTAAGCATACTGGACAATTCTGGACAGTATGAGTATCTAAGATTCAAACATATATTTTCTGAACCATTTTTCTTAAGAAATTTATATTTTTGAAAAATAGACATGTAGGGATTATTGATTAAATTTTGTTTCATAAGATTTGACTTTGTTTTCAATTTTATATGGATTTTCAAAACTGACACCAATGCACTAGAAAACTGCGATTCTAGCAAAGCAATCAGATTCACAAAATTATTTGTACTATCAAATGAACTCAAAAAATTTTGAAATTTTATATGGATGTTAATATATGTGTCTAGTATATCCATTTTAGTTTCATAATTGTCTGATTAGTATCTGATTTTATAAAAATCACAGAACCCATTCTGGTTAGTTAAGGTACTGTGAAACAGTTTCAAATTTGTCAAGAAATAAATAGTTTTGAAAATGTTTTTGGCATCAGATCCTCTTGAAAATTTTACATGAGGTATACCCATGGATGTCCAGAAAAATTCTATAGAATATTATGTCATTCTGATTTTTAGATTAAGAGTTAAAATTCTGAGAAAATCAGATTCTTAGAATAAGTAATTGATAGTAATATCTTGTATTTGTTTAAGGTCTTGGAAGTGTTTAAGGCTCTTAGAGGTTTAGAGATGTTTTAATTCAATTTTTTTTTTCGAGGTAAGTAACTTTATTCCTAATGTACCGGATATGTATAATTATTTGAATATTATTATAGGTATATGTGTTTTTATACTTCTCAAAGGATCAATAATTTTTCATAACAAAATCAGTTTATAAAAATGATTTCAAATCTAAATTCTTTTAACAAAATATTTTATAAATACTTTTAAAATGTAATTTGTTTTGTTACATGATTACTTTTTTTGACTTTGTTTGTAAAATATTCTGCAAGCCTAAATTATTGTTATGGACATTTACGAAACTAATACGAATGTTTTGTGCCTATGTATGATTGCAATTATTTATGATTGTACGGGGGCCACCTCTTGAGGGCCAAAGCGTCACAAAGTGCCACATGTAATGCAAAGTGCCAAGTATAAGTCATTACATATGAAAAATAAATTAAAATGCTTTGGCTCATTGTTTGTAGTTATTCTGATTCTGATTCTGATCATATTATACGATATATATGTTTTGGACCAATACTGGGTTTCTGTTCTGAGTGTGCACATGATATTCAGATTCAGATTCTGTTTCTGGTCGAGTCACCGGGACTATAGGTGACATTATGTGACATGAGCTAAACTTTTGTTTTTTTGTGTATGTGTTATATGATTTGCTTTCGTAAGTAACTAATTTTTTGATATTCTGAATTACCATGAATTTATGTAATTTTATCATGATATGTCGTTTTATGAAATTTGTGAATTCTAATATATGTTTTACTAAAAAGAAGGCTTGCAATATTTTAGTATCGATAGGTCTAATGTGTTGGGAATGGTTTTACTGACCGAGTTAATGGCTCACCTCTCGTCATTACTTTTTGCAGATTAAGTTTCTCATTGAGAGGTGTGCTTAGCATTAGAGTTAGAGATTTCTTTTCCTTTTGCTAGTTGAATAAGAGGAGGAATAAACTCATATTTCGTTTAAGTTTATTATTGTTATGAACTTGTAATTTGGGAGTTTTGAGGCTTTCGTTATATTTATGCCTTCGAGAGAGATTATTTAGTATTAGACATGGATTTGTGGATTTTATTGAATAAAATTTATGGTTTTTCGATTTAAGTTTTTGGCATAAGGATTTTAGTTTTGGTGCCCTCTTCCATTTTAGTGTCAATTATACATTTCAATGCTGTTTTTCTGGCAAAATGAGTATTATGCCCAAACAACTGATGGAAACTATCCAACATTTCAGTGGTTGTTCCATGTTCCGATGTTTGTCATGTAGCTCCATAGAAATGGAAGCCAATATATAGCGCTTATTCGTTTTGTTAGCTTGACACCATTTCTTATAAGGCTCTCTCTAATTTTTATAATCATATTACCTTGGTTCTAGGGGGCATATGGTTGCAAAAGATATTAGCCCTTGATAGTGAGAATATTAAATAGATTGCATTTCAAATCTAAGTAATTTTCTCCAATGAGTTCATTTTTAACTAAGATAATTAATAATTAGTTGATTAAAGATATATATTTTTTTAAATAAGACAACATGCATAAACACTTTGAAACAAATAATATTCACAATAAAAAATCTGAAATGCAAAAAAACAATAAATGCATTTTATTTTATTGTAATGATAATCTAGTAATGTTTTGGCAAGCTATTTGTTGGGGAAGCCATGCCTACACCTACTAGACCTAATTAATCATTAGATTATTTACTTTCAGGTCGAAACATGATAAATAATTATTGTTATCTTTAGGGCAAATTTGTTAACAGAACTTCTTTGAGAAGGTTAATAACAAATTTTTGTTAAGTGTATAACTATTGTTTCAATCTATGTATCTTTTATATCAAGGAACCACCGTTCAAGTGATCAACAGATTGAAAAATATTCGATCTTATCTTTAAAGAAGTTCATCAGATAAAATGTCTAATATATACCCTTCGTAAGGAGCATCACTGTATCATGAAGTCGAATTATCTATATAAGTTTATTATTGAACTAATAATGGAGCCATGGAAAAAATTATCTTGAATTTTTCCTCTTCCACTTAATATTTTAAAGTTGTTTTTTTTTCCTTTTGAACAACATTCAGATTATATCCTGTATAGTTAATAGCATGCTTCTAAAATAATATTATCTAGATGAAATTTGATATCATTTAGCACATGCAAACACCAAACAATATATGTCTAGGTTCACAATTTATAGATGCTATATATTATGATGCATAGAGTGGCACTACCTATTTTATATGACATGTTATCATGCCATATTATTAGTTAAACATAGCATATAGATAAAAGCAATTAAACAATCTCAATTCGTGGTTTTTTTCTAAGGAATAATCGACTTAATCTAAGCTTCAAGTCAATGTCTATCTTCATTTTTTCTCTTCCTTGTACTTGCTTTTGTTCATATCCATTGGCTTAGCCATTTTTGGGCTTTTAAATTTATCATTGGTTTAGTTTTTAAGATTAAATTTGGGCACCTATTAAATAAAAGGAAAAATATCCACCGACCACCCTTTTTTTGGACTTTTTAAAAAATACACATTTTTTTAGCTGATTTCCACCTAAAGTTACTAAACGTATTGTTTTTCCTCTGCCGTCTAAACTCCGTGAGAGAAGTTAATAGAATATTAATAAAATTACCATTTTACCCCCTTAATGTAAAATTATTATTTCTCCCTAACTAAATAAAAAATAATAAATTACTTCAATTTTTCTTTGCAATTTAAACATTAGATAATAAGTTAAACAAAATAATTTAGAATATTTTTGCCTTTTTTTCCCTCTTTCTACCGCGTTTAAACAACGTTGATTTTTACTATACAAGTGAAATGACAATTTTACCCCTATGACATCAGCAAGGTTATAACAACATGCAAACAGAAGTGGAAAAGTGCAAGAAAATGAAACTTCAAGTGGAAATCAGCCAAAAAAAAAGATATGTGTATTTTTGACAAAACCCGAAAAAACAAATAGTCGGTGGATAATTTCCCTAAATAAAATACTATTTGGTCTTATTTTTTTTATATAAAATTTTTATAAAAAAAAAAACTAGACCTAATTTGGACTTATTTAATAAAAAATGCCCAAATTTATTTTAAAAAGTTCTTGAGACAAATAAATTTTATTATTGATATCACCACATTTTCATTTATATGACCCAATTTTAAAATCTGAAAATGGGCTTGGGACTAATATAAATAGATTTGAATTTTTCTGCCCAAAACCCCAATACCTTAGTTGAACTGTAAAATAGAAAAACCATAGGGTGCCATAGGATATAAACCCAAAACCCTAATTCAAATACAGCGCTGACAAATTCTATTGGACTTAAATGCAACAAAATTTCAAACTTTGGCTGAAAGCATAAATGAACAAAACATTAAGGTGTCTTATGAAAAAATCCAAAATAAACCCTAATTTCATCTTTATGTTCTGCGCCGCCAATTCCAGAAGCTATTGCCGTTCTGCTTCTCTTTGCTGTCATCAACTTTTTTTTCTTGAGTTCTTTACTATTTTATAAACAATTACAAAAACCCCTATGCCAGTAATGTCTTATAAAAAATGTATGAGTAGTGAAATAAAATAACCAAGAAAGAAACATTGCGGAATTAGGCCACCTCTCTAGTTACAAATCTATAAAATTAATACAAATGAAATTGCTAACCATGAATTGAGGTAACCATTAGCATGCTCAATAAATATATAACCATGAATTGAAACAATATATAAAAATAGATCTCCTATTCTTATACACATAATACTAGAGATTGATTTCATACAGTAACTCTATATATATATATGAGATTGCTCTTATATCAAATGTTGGTTGCTCTTATATCAAATGTTGGTTAAAAATTGTTTTACAGCAGAACTATATGGACTACAATTCTCAGACAACATATAAAATTATCATAATTTAGAAATTGTAACTTTGCTTTTTTATAGAAGTAATTAGGCTCTCAAGTCATGAGCACCACTAATCTTGTTAGATCACGATATGTCACCAAAAATCTTAGTGGATCACGATTTGTTACCAACGATTTGCACTTGACATGTGAGTGTCTTTATCACTACTGAAAACAACTAGTAGTAAAACACCTTTTCTCTTAAAGCTAGAATTTTTTTTTTTTTGTTCTGTATATTGTGGCTCTTTTATTCTTCTGTGAAAGAATAAGCTCATTTTATATTTATTGATGGAATCCTAGGCTCCTTTTTTTTTTATCTCTTTTTAATTCTATTAAATTAAAAACATTTGATTTAAATTAAAATATAAAATTAAAGCCGAAAGTGGCATTATACTTGTTCTTATTATGAGAGGCCATCTTGTAAACTAACACAAAACCCCTTATACACAAGTATATTAATATATAGTCTCCCACTCCACTAAAAGGTTAGAATTGACCTCCATAATTGTATGTTATCTAGGATACTTTTCTCGAATAATAATTCAACCCAGCCACATTGATTTCCTTACTAAATAATCTTTCGTACCATCTTACTAATTAAATTGATATCTCAATTGTCCAATTAATTTAATTATATCTTAATCTTTGACATTTATGGGTTTTCTCTAATGATCATTTTCAACATGCTAATTATGTTGACGCACTTTGGTCAGAGAATTCTATAATCAATTGTCGAAAACCCATTAAAAGATGTGTTTAACAAATTTTATATTGTTAATATATAATCTCACTACTCATAAATGCTTTTACCAAGAAACTAGGTAATCTTAATTACAAAATGTATGTTGCGCCCATTGATAACTCAAATAAAATGATAGTCTCAAACATGAAACTATAATTAACTCAAGATTGAGATTACAATAAAATCAATACCTATGAGATTTAAGAAGTCTGACAATCATTTCAAGGCTAATTAAAATATCATATATGATTCAGTTCAATGTAGTCAAATTACTTAGTAAATTCATATATCATTAACACAAATCATTCAATGAATTTGCTACAGTCTAAATATAAATAGAGCACTCAACTTTATTAATTAACTGCAAACTCAATTTATTTATCCATATGATAATCACATAAATACATATAATATGATTAATCAGATTTTATTCAAATTATTTATGCAATTAAGATATCTGAAAAATATCTAAAATATTTTATTAATCAGAAAATGTATTTATTATTAATCAATATGCTTTAAAGAGTACATAATTCCAATATAGGCAACTTTTTCGACAAGATTTCTTTAGAATGCCAAAGATTAGAAAAGTTTATAACCCAGCAACATGGATATTAAAAGTCACTTCTACATTTGCTAAAGCTGAATTTGGTGTAGATTTTTCTCAAGTATACAGGGAATATGCTTTATATGAGTAAGTTCAAGTAATAAAAGTCTTATAATTACTCCAAAAAAGGCTCACTATAGATTTTATTTATTGTTATGCTCATACACATCAAAAGTCTTATATATACACAAACAACAAATAGGTTTCTTTTTGTCAGAGAACCTATTATTGATCAATAATAATAATTCAACCAATTCATTGATATAAAAAGAGTTGCTTTTAGAACATCTTATTTCCCAAGTACTAAAGATATTCAATATCAGATTTCTATAACAGCAGAATATCATTGCTTCTGCTATTGTTAGTAGACTTGGATGAACAATCACTTACGATCTCTTTTACATTTCACATTATTGCACTACTTGTAGGAACCACAAAGAGCTTGTTAAGCAATTGAATACTCCACCTCCTGGTTCAAGAGATCTGCATTTTCCAACTCGCTTTTCACACACTGCTTGGTGGCAATTTAAATCTTGCTTATGGAAACTGTATTTGTCTAACTAGAGAAGTCCTTAATATAATTTAACATGGATCATGCACATGACTACATGATGTTTACTTTTGGTGTACTTTTCTAGGACCAAGGACAGAAAATGTAAGTGAATTGCAGAAAATATATTTATCAAGTAAAAAAGAACTATTTGTTGTTTAATAGTACAAAGAGTTCTCTGCATTTTGCTTTTTTTTTTTTAAATATTTTATAGCAAACCTTGCTTCTTGTCAAGGTTTAATGAGAATTTTCAACGAGCATGTTATGCTTTGACATTCCATAGCTCTATTGTTTGACCTCAGAAGGCCATTTAACTTCATATATTTAGTGATAACATGTCATGGTTTATCTACACATCAACAGCAGTAGCAAGATTAAAAGAAAATATATTAATCGAAAGTTTTTGGTGCAAAAATTTATGTATTCTTTTTAAAAATGAACCCAAAAATACTTTTGATTGACTAATGATCATCAGCGCACGTGCTCTAGTTTCATTCATTTTAGTAAGATGAAATTATTGGTGTAATATGCAAGCACCTAACATCTATTCATTTTCCCTTTAATCTACCAGAGATAACCAACTAGATTTATTCAATGTAGTGGGTTTATTATACTTGGCAGTGGTATTCTTGAGGATAAACAATTGGTCATTAGTTAGATCAAACATTGTGAGGGAAAGAACTATTGTGCATCGCGGAAGATTTGCAGGGATGTACTCTTCATGGGATTATGCACTTGCACAGGTACTTGTGAACTTTACTTCATTCTTTATGTTGGCTTATGTTCAAGAAATCACAAGTTTACTTCATTCATTATGTTGTCTTTGTTTTGAACTCACAATTTTCTTATTTCGATATGCATTTTGATTTTGTAGGTGATAGTTGAGATTCTTTATTTACTTATTCAAGCACTTGCGTATGTGATCATTAGTTATCTAATGGTCGGATATTATAGGTTAGCATATAAAGCTTTTTGGAATTTCTGTGCAATGTTCTGTACAATGATGTTTTACAATTACCTGGCAATGCTACAAGTGTCATTGACACAAAATTTAATGATTGCTTCAATTCTATCCTCAACTTTTTATACATTATTGAACCTCTCTCTTGGATTTTTGATTCCTAGATCGGTAAGCCTTTAAACTCTTCCATAGACACTATGTTAACAAAATGTTTGGAATATTGACTTTGATATTTAATTTTCTGCAAAAAGTTCCCAATTGGTGGATTTGGTTGTATTATATGATGCCTACCTCTTAGGCACTGAATGGTATGATTACTTTATAGTATGGAGATATTGACAAGGAAATTATTGTATTTGTGAAACAAGAACAATATCTTCCTTCTTAGAAGATTATTTTGGGTTTCACCATGGTCACTTGCCAATTACGGCTGCCATTCTTATTAGCTCTCCTCCTGTTCTTGCATTTCTTTTTGCATATTGTATAGGAAAGTTGAACTTTCTCGGAGGTGAAATATTTGTTTTGAAGGGGATGTAATGATGCAACATATAGAGCCTAGAATTGGAATTGGTACTCTTGATCAATATTGCAGTAGATAGTTGGCTATATATATAATTGAACACAGTTTAGCTCTTCTATAAGCTGAACAATTACAGTCTTATCATCTCTTCATTGAATTTCTAAAACTATACAAAGATATCTTTAGAGCTGCTTTCATTATCAAATTTACAATATTTTCATAGCATCTGACTCTATCATCATCAAAGGCAATAGCAACTTGGACTTGAAATCTAAATCTTCTGCCTCTACATGCTGCCAAAATTTTTGTTATAAACCTATACAATTATATGTGTGATAAAATTGCTATTCCCTCCTCCAACCTTATTTTCCTTGTCTAAGATCAAATTTCACTTTCTTCTGTTTGATGAAGCTTTTAACTTTGGTGCCTTGTGATTCATAAGACTATGACTGAAAAAGACATAAAACAAAGCAATGAGCCTTTTTTTAACTCTCACAAGATACAATGTAAATTTATTTCACTTAGGAAAAAGCTACAAGAGAATATTGTATCATCTAGTTATATTTTTTTGCTTGTTGAACAATTTCACATTCAAGGAGAATTTTCTTGACCGATTGTAACTCATGGACAACATTTGTCATGTTCATTGGATCTTGCGGTGACTACTCCATTGAACAAGCAACTCTAATTCTAATTAGAGAAATGAGACATTCTAATCTGCTACTGATTCTTGCTTGCCTTTGCTTATGGTTATAAGTGCTACTCAAAATTTCACCATCATTTAGAAGTATTGGATCCACAATATCCATCACACGATCAGGCAAGGCCATTCTTGCAAGGTTATGAAGATTCAAGTCCCCCTCAAACAAAACATCTGTGGATTTTTTTGTTATCACCATTTCTAATAGCAATATTCCATAACTATAAACATCTCCATTTGTTGACACCTCACTTCCAAGGCCATACTCTGCCATTTTGTATAAGATTTATTAAGAAGTTAGGAGTTGCAAAAAGAAATTAAAAGAAAAAAAATAAATTATGAAATAGAATATAAGTTATAACCTGGGGCTGCATAGCCAATTGTTCCCCTTACTCCGACAGAGCTGGTTGAAGCTGGATTTGAGACTGCTTGATGAAAAATTCTAACTAGTCCGAAATCACCAATGTGAGCAGTCAAGTCATTATCGAGAAGGATATTGCTTGGCTTTAGATCACAATGGAGAATTGGTTCTTAGCAGTGGTGATTAAGATACTCTAGTGCAGATGCCACATCAATTGCGATGCTTATTCTCTGAAGAAGGGTAAGTTTTTTAATTTCAATTTCTTCGTCTCTTTGTGGAACTGCATCTGGATGCAACCATTTTTCAAGATTCCCATTTGGCATGTACTCATAAACAATAGCCTTAAAGTCGTTACCTTGAGAATCAATACTTGAGCAGGAAGTTATGACTCTAACAAGATTTCTATGATGGATATTTTTCAAGGCTTTACACTCAGCTATGAAACTTTTAGATGCTCCTTGGGATTGAAGATTAATCACTTTGATTGCAACAATAGTTCCATCTTCATCAAGTACTCCTTTATACACTGAGCCAAAGCCACCCACTCCAATCAAGTGTGTTGAAGAAAACCCATCAGTTGCTTTGAAGAGGCTTTTATAAGACATCTTTGGAAATGTTTTTGTTATTATTGGTCTTGAAGGCTGCCTTGAAGGCTCCCTCCTCCATTTGTGCCCATAGAAAATGAAAAATGACACTATGACTAGTTTTGAAAAAGCACTTACAGTTGAGATTATTATTTTCAATCTTCAAGAGATCTTCTGACTACTTGATTTATTCTCGGTGCATTTGGGCAGCTGCAATTCAAGTATGCCCCCACAAAGTCTATCACAGCCCACAATTGATATTGCACTTGCATTTGTAAAAATTCCTTTCGTTGGTGGTTTTCCCTCGAAATCATTAAAGGATAAGTTAAGATATTCCAAGGAAAGAGCCTCAAGGAATATTGGAATTTGGCCAGACAAATTATTCTGAGAAAGATCGACCTTTTTAATACTTTTCAAACTACTGAAAAATGAAGGAATAGGTCCGTGGAAGTAGTTTCCCGCCAGATAAATATCTTCAAGACTAGAGCAAAGACCAAGTTCACTTGGAATTTCACCAGATAAGTCATTACTAGACACATCAAAAATCCTCAAAGCTTTCAGATTACCGATTCTTGGAGATATAGATCCAACAATGTGGTTTCGGGCTAAAACCAGTGAAATTGAAAGAGAGGATATATTGAAAATCTCTTCTAGGATAGTTCCACTGAGGTCATTTTTGGACATTTCTAAAAGTCCCAATCGTTTCAAATTTCCTAGACTAGAAGGGATGACTCCAGATAAATTGTTATTGCTTAATACAATTTCATATAATGATGACAAATTTCCTAGAGTGGAAGGATTTTTCCCTAAGAAATGGTTTTCTCCAAAATCCAAGGCCAGTAAGTTCAAAAGCTTACCCATTTCTTGAGGAATTGTGCCTGTAAATTGGTTTTCTCTATCGCTAATAAATATAAGTTAACAAGGTTACCTATCCCTGAAGGTATGCTTCCATACAACTGATTAAACCCAAGGAACAAAACTTGAAGTTGACTTGACAGATTAGTTATTGAATGTGGCAATGCTCCTCTAAATTGATTTCTACCAAAACTTAGAACTCGCAATTCGCTACAGTTGGCAAAAGAATTAATAAACCCCATCTCATCACTTTCCCCGCTTCCTAAATTATTAGATTGTAAAATTAGGTAAGAAAGATTTTTCATGCCTCCAAAATTGACTGAAAATCTCCCAGAAAAACTGTTATTCGCAATTTGAATAACTTCGAGTTTTGAAGCATTGGATAAAGATACTGGAATGGATCCAGTGAAGAAGTTTTGGTCGATTTGGAAGAATTTGAGATTAGGAAAATTAAGACCTAAACATGGTGGAAGACTCCCATGAATTTGATTTTGAGACACCGAAAAATTGACAAAAAAGGAAAGATTGCAAATGGAAGGAGGGATTGTACCGGAGAGGTTGTTTATGCCAATTGCAAGATTTTTTAACTCTTTCAATTGACCCAATGAATCAAGAATATTTCCTTCAAAAGAGTTGTAAGATAGAGACACAAACTCGAGGAATGTTAGATTCTCAAGAAAGGGAGGGATGCCTCCTGTCAAATTGTTTTTGCGTAAAGATAGTCCTTTGAGTTTGTATAGAAAGACAAACTCAAATGGAATACTTCCTACTAGCTTGTTTTGTCCTAAAGATAGTACTGTGAGCCTGGAACAATAAGACAAGTTGTTTGGAATTTTCCCAACAAGGGAATTATTTGCTAGAAACAGAGCTTCTAACCTGAACAGACGCCCAAATTCAGGAGGAATTTCACCTTGCATGGTGTTATCCATATGATTGATCTCTCTCAGGAAGCTGAGGTTGCCAATGTGAGGAGACAATGAGCCACTCAAGGCATTTGACATCAGGTCCAGGGCTATGACTCGTCTGTGCCTGCGACCGCATGTAATGCCCTCCCATTTACAGAAATGTCGAGAATCATTCCATGAGTTCAAGATTCCATGAGGGTCATGAGCAATCATTGACTTAAAGGCCTGGAGGGCAGCACGATCTCCCTCCTCAAAGGCTGCAACTTGCAACAGTGTGATGATGAAAAGAAACATGGATGGAAAATAAACAGAGTGGTACTCATTTCTACAAGTAAGGAGGCAATTTCCTTGGCTTGCCTTTGTATGTGAGTTTCACCTATCTCTGAGAGTTGTAAATTCAAAGACAAGGACAAGTTCAGATATAAAACAAAGACGACACCTTTCTCTCTCTCTCTCTCTCTCTCTTTTTTCCCTAAATTTGAAACTAGACTTGACTTGGTCATTTTCAAAATATAAATGTTGGCCATTATCAGTTTGTTCACAAGAAAAAGCTAAAAAATCTAAATGTTGGCCACTATAAACTTGTTTGCAAGAAAAAGCTAAGGAGAGTTGACATGATCGCTAGCCACTTGATAAAAGCTAAGGCAAAGTTGACATGATCCACTTCGGAAAGTGAGTGGATTTTAAGCTTTTCCGATACGGTAATACTGCACACTGCACACTGCACTTGAATCGTTGGCCACTTGACAATGTGGATGAATTTTAAGCTTTTGCGATGTGGTAATACTGCACACTGCACTTGAATTCTTGCGATGTGGTAATACCGCACACTGCACTTGAGTCTAAGACTTCAAGACTTCTATTATTAAGAGTGGACGCCCTTACCATTGCGTCAAGATTGAATTTTAGTGAGATAATGCAAGAAGTATTTTATACGCTTTGTGCTACCGCCTAAATTCCTTTTAACTCCCCGTTATTTTATAATAATTCTCCATTTAAGCATTATTATAAAATAACTACTTATTACAATTAATTATTAAACTTAATTAGCTAACAAATATAAGTTAAGAATAATTAAATTATGCCCATCAAATGTCCTCAAATCTAAATTTTTCTAATTCTCAAGCAAAACGAAATGTAAAAAGCTAAAAATAAAATCTAATTGCACCATTTTTGCTGGTAATTTCGACTGCATTTTGCATATTCAATAAACCTTTAAATCTTTAGGTGTCCATAGTGAACGAGTTATAATCTCATGAGAGTTTACAGAGATGATGTCAACAAACATCATGAGGTTTTGGAATTTGCTCAGTAAAAGAATTTGATTTAATCATTGTCATCAACAAAATAGTAAAGACAAAAATATGATTATCAATTCATCATCAAACTTAAAACAGAGAGCACATCAAATTTTTTTAACTTTCAAGCAAAAATTTTGGATACCTTTTACAGTACATATAAAGTATTCATTTTATTTTTTAAAATGAGGTTTAATTATTTGTTTTTGCAGAAACTATGTAACGAGAGGAATGAACACATTCAGCCTTTTACTGTACACATAAACAAGTTCCTCTTCTTATTAATTTAAATTTTTTCGTTAATTTGTTTTTGTATTTTTGACTCTCTTATTGTGTAAAGCAAACAATGAGCCTATGGTCATGGCTTAAGTCAAGTGCTTGGATGATTGAATCGCTAACTCTTCATGTGATAAAAAAAAGAAGAAAAAGATTGGTGAAAACTTAGATACTGCTAGGAAGTCTTTCCCACCTTTGTGTTTTATTCTTTCATTACTCTAAGGGTAAAGTAGTCTTTTTATTAATATGTTAATCCAACAGTAAGATGGTCATAGCTTGTCCTATGGGCTATGCCGAAATTTGCAAATATTACATGAGGGATGATGTAGTTCATCATTTTGACAAGCTTCTGGTTTATTTGTACTTTAGTTAAACAACAAGTGTATAATTTTGTCACGTTTGCCAATTGGGTTCATGTATGTGGTTTCACCGTCATTGTTACCTAGATTACACGATTGTATAGTGTCCGTAATTTATTTTATTTTATTTTTTTCCCCTCTGTTTTTGAAATTTGAGTGGATATTTTTTAACTTAATGATTAATTTAGTTATCAAAACTGTCCAATTTCTGAAACTGTTCTTAACTTCTCTTTTTGTAACTATCTTTAGCTTCTCTATCTAAGGAACTTAAGCCACCAATTGCAAATTTTATTTTCATCGGTCCTTTTAATTCATAAAGTTTTCTCAAAGAATTTTTGAAGCTCCTACCACTGTAAACATGGCTTAGATGATTGTTACTGATGAGATAGAGTCAGTGAGAATTGAGTTGGCTGAGATAGGAAGAAGCCTGAGATCATCATTCCGGCTTCAGACGTCCAGTTTCAGAAGTAGCTCTGCAATAAGCTCAAGGAGGGAAGATACTGATGTTGAAAATGCCTTGCAGTGGGCTGAAATTGAGAGATTACCTACTTATGACCGGTTGAAAGCATCTTTGTTTGATGTAAAGGGCAATAGAAACCTGGTTGATAATCAAGGAAAACAGATGATTGATGTTGCCAAGCTTGGAGCACTTGAACGGCATGTATTCATTGAGAAGCTTATCAAACACATTGAGCATGAAAATCTTTAGTTGTTGCGGAAAATCAGAAAGAGAATGGACAAGTAAGCCTTTTATAACTAATTATGTGTATAAATCTTTCTACATGAATTTGCAAAAGTATGCAGAGACATAGATTCGAAGAATCATCTTACATTACTGAGTCAGATCATAAGCTAGAGTACTACACATATATCTTCATTTTACTTTCAAATTAAAAGTTGGTTTGGTGCTTACATTTCTCTTCTTGTGCCTGCAACGGCATAAATGCATCATTTTGTTGGATAACCTGAATTCTATTCTACAGAGTTGGCGTTAAATTGCCCACTATAGAGGTGAGATATAAGAATTTGTGCGTGGAAGCCAAGTGTGAGGCTGTTCATGGAAAGCCACTCCCAACTCTATGGAATTATTTTAAAGGCATGATTTCTGTAAGTTTCTTCATTTGTCAGAAAATACTTACCAGAAATTTCGGTCTTTATTTAAGGGTTATATATGATATATTTCTGGTCTGGTTTTGCTATATAAATCAGACTGAGATTATTGAGTCCATATCTAATTACCAATGTCCAAAGGGTCTTTTTTAATCGTAGCTTACTAGTCTTAGAAATGATTTGATACCAGTTGAAGCTTGCTTTGCAGGTCTTGCCAAAGCGTTCAGGGTACAAGTCACTTCAAGCAAAGATAAACGTTCTTAATCGTGTCAGTGGCATCTTGAAGCCTGGAAGGTACACTCAGAGAATTTATCTGTCTCCTCAACTCAATTCATTAACCCAAAATCCTATTAGGGTCAACCTTGCTGATTGTTGCACCATTTTACATCCTCTTGATGTATTTCAAGTTCTATTTCTTCTTTTGCTTTGGTGTTTGCATGCATTTACCTTGCTTGTAAGAATTTGTTTATATCCTACTCATGGTAGCTATACAATATCTAATGGCTGTGTATTAGTTTAGCAGAGTAGCTAATTCATTACTCCAGAATTTTTTCTGCTGAAGTCATGTGGTAATTCTTGGATTTTGCTCGGCTAATCATTTGTTTTGCCTGTCAATCTTTGTTGTGCCGATATTCAGGTTGATATACGCTTTAGAACAGTTTCATTTTCTGATTCTTTCTAACAGCAGAGACTTTTTTTTTTGCTTGACTTCAAAAGTTATAAATAAAGCCTGCTTTGTGGAAGCAATTTTCCAGGGAAATTTCAAGTCTTTTGGCAATTGTAAAAATAAGCTTGAATTTATTGCAAGATGACTCTTCTGCTTGGCCCCCTAGGATGTGGGAAGAGCACCCTTTTAAAGGCTCTCTCAGGAAATCTTGATCCATCTCTCAAGGTTCCAAACTTTCTTCATGCTTTGTCATGGTTATTTACCTCTGATAATCTAGTGTAAATCAAATGCAAGCGGGCTTGAATTTGTAACTTAAAATTTGGTTTTCCAGAAAACTATAATATAGAAGAAAAGCTCAAGATAATACTACAACAGATATTGATTATTAGGATTTAGGAAGTTCATGGCACTCTGTCTTATTTGTGGTTCGTAATATCTTTTTCTTTTCTCCAAAAGGTCACCCGAGAGCTTTCCTATAATGGACACAAGTTAGAAGAGTTTGTCCCCCAGAAAACTTCAGCTTATAAAAGCCAAAATGACCTTCACGTAGCTGAAATGACTCTAAGGGAAACTATTGACTTTTCTGCCAGTTGTCAGGGTGTTGGAAGCCGAGAAGGTATGTGTTGCACTTGTAGCCATCTTACCAGCGCTAAAAATAATGATAACTAAATTAATATGTATGTTTTGCCTGTGCAGAGATTATGATGGAGGTCAGTAGGAGGGAGTAGGGATGGCAAATATCCAATTATATTATCCATCCAAATATAAATCCATAATTATCCATGATGGATATATCCATATCCCTTTAAGGGAGAATGAGGCAGGAATTATTCCCGATCCAGATATAGACACCTGCATAAAGGTCTTTTACATCTTGGTGTATTTTTGGTCCATTTTTTGAATCCAGTTGGTATAGCCAAATTATAAAAATTATATCTGGCATTGAATGCATCAGTTGTAATGATCTTTTTCTGCACAATATAGCTGCGTGTGCCATTTGATGTAACCATTACAGTATTCTTAACCATTTTTTTGTAACAGGCAATTTCTGCCAAAGGAGTAAAAAGAACCCTTCGAACAAATTATATATTAAAAGTAATTCTATTTTTCCAAGCTCTAATTGATCTGTATCTATGCAAATGCTTTATTAGTTCGTCTGTACATTGTCACTGCGCCTTTTCAGATCCTTGGACTTGATGTCTGTGCTGACACAATGGTCGGAGATGCCATGAGAAGAGGCATCTCTGGAGGTCAGAAGAAGAGGCTTACTACAGGTTCAACAGATTATCATCCACTTGGGATACAATTTCTATATTAACTTAAAGAGCCATAATCAGCATTGATGAGCTAATAAGGTTCAATTTTCCATTGAATCTGTAGGAGAGATGATTGTCAGACCAACGAAGGCACTATTTATGGATGAAATAACAAATGGTTTAGATAGTTCCACCGCATATCAAATCATTGCTTGTATTCAGCAGCTGATGCATATAACAGATTCTACGGCATTGATTTCACTTCTTCAACCAACACCAGAAACCTTTGATCTCTTTGATGACATCATTTTAATGGCGAAGGAAAGATTGTGTATCATGGACCCCGTGATAATGTCCTAGCTTTTTCTGAGGATTGTGGCTTTAGGTGTCCTGAATAGAAAGGGGTTGCTGACTTCCTGCAGGAGGTAAGTGCATTGTAGCTTAAAATGTTCTCATTGTCATGCTGAAATTTTAGTACTTTCATAATTTGGTCTGCTATTTTTCAGGTTTTGTCCAGAAAAGATCAGGCACAATACTGGCTCCATACTCAACTTTCCTACGGTTACTTTTCAGTAGATATGTTGTCTAAGAAATTCAAGGAATCTCCTCTTGTTAAAAAGCTTGATGAGGAACTTTTAGTGCCAAATGATAAATCAAAAAGCCACAAGAATACAATTTCCTTTAGTGTATATTCTCTTTCTAGATGGGAGCTATTCAAGGCTTGCATGTCAAGGGAACTTCTTCTCATGAGGAGAAATTCAATTGTCTAAATTTTCAAAATAACTCAGGTTATCATTTTTAGTTTTACATCCTTTATCTAGTTGTTCTCTGTTTCTCCCCTTCTTTTGATTTCTGCTTCTCTTTTCTTTCTTAGATTGAAGGGCCTGAGAAAATTGGAATATCGACAATCTTTTTGTTGCAGCTTATTATTGTTGCAATAATTGCTATGACTGTTTTTCTGCGGACTCGGATGGACATTGATCTTTTCGATGCAAATTACTACCTGGGCTCCTTGTACTTTGCACTCGTCATTCTTCTTGTTGATGGCATTCCTAAGTTGTCTATGACGATTCAAAGACTTGCTGTTTTCTATAAACAGAAAGAGTTGTGCTTTTACCACCCGGCTTGGGGGTATGCAATTCCAGCCACTATTTTGAAAGTTCCTCTTTCTTTAGTTGAAGCTCTGGCTTGGACATGTCTTACTTATTATGTCATTGGATACAGCCCAGAGGTCTGGAGGTGAGTTTCATTTGAGAAGGCAAAAAGCTTTGTGTTTATTGCTGCACTAAATCCCGTTATACAAACCTCTCATAAAGAATAGTTCATGTCTTTTAGGTTTTTCCGCCAATTCATTCTACTTTTTGCTGTGCACTTTACATCAATATCTATGTTCCGATTTGTGGCATCAGTCTTCCAAACTGCGGTTGTTGCTATGACTGCTGGAAGTTTTGCAATACTGTTGGTATTATTGTTTGGGGGTTTCGTTATCTCGAAACGTAATCAATTTATATCTTCTCTAATTTGATTTTCGAATCATCAGAACAGCCTGTTATACTTATGGTGATTATTGGTTGCAGCCACGATGCCAGGGTGGTTGAAGTGGGGCTTTTAGATTTCTCCTGTTACATATGGGGAGATAGGACTCTCTTTGAATGAATTTCTTGCTCCTCGGTGGCAAAAGGTACTGTGTCTTATAGCAGAAGTTTTTTGGTTAAGCTAATCAATACAACATTGTTTTGGCAAAACTTATCATATGGCCATATGATATTTATTATTTATTAATGTTTGTAGAAAGTAATTTTGTTTCTTATTATGTTGTAGATGTTGCCCGCAAACACTACAATAGGGCAAGAAATACTTGAAAGCTGTGGACAAAACTTTGATGGATATCTTTTCTGGATGTCACTTGGTGCATTGTTTAGCTCTGCCTTACTTCTTAACATTGGCTTTACCTTGGCCTTAACTTTCTTTAAGAGTTAAGTTCTTCTTTTTTTGAAAGCCGACCACTAAACAACTTTTACTGACAGGGTATCTCTGGAGTGCCAAATAGTAGAAAAAATGATAACCCAGCAGCATGGATATTAGAAGTCACTTCCACATTTGCTGAAGCTGAACTTGGTATAGATTTTTCTCAAATATACAGGGAATCTGCTTTATATGAGTAAGTTCAATTAAAAAAGGGCCTTAGATTTTGTTGTAGTTTTCGAATGTGTTACTACCACAAAATTATAATTACTCTGGAGAAGGCTAGCCATAAATTTTTTTAATTGTTATGCTCATGAACAGTAAAAGAGGATTTGAACAACCAGTTGGCAGTGTGTATATGTACATTGATCAATAGTAATAATGCAGCCAATCTTGATATGAAAGATTTGCTTTTAGTTAGAGAACATCTCCTTTCCACAGAACTGAGGGTAAATATCAGATTTCTATAATAGTAGAATTTCATTTGCTTGTGTTGCAGTTAGTATGCTTGGTTGACAATCACTTACGCCTTTTGCATTTGGCGATATTGCACTGCTTGTAGGAACAACAAAGAACTTGTAAAGCAATTGAATACTCCGCCTCCTGGTTCAAGAGATCTGCATTTTCCAACTCGCTTTTCACGCGATGGTTGGGGACAATTTAAATCTTGCTTGTGGAAGCTCCATTTGTCTTACTGGAGAAGTCCATCATACAATTTAACACGTATAATGCACACGACTACATCATCTTTACTTTTTGGTGTACTTTTTTGGGAACAAGGACAGAAGATGTAAGTACATTGCTAAATATATAATTATCAAGGAAAAAAGTACTATTTTCTGTTAATTAGTGCCAGGGGTTCTCTGCATTTTGATTTTTTTAAATATTTTATATTAGACCTTGCTCCTCGTCAATGTTTATTGAGCACTTTCGATCAACAGGTTATGCTTTGACTTTCAATTGCTCCTCTGTATGACCTTAGAAGGGCATTTAGCTTCATATCTTTAGTGATAACCAGTCATGGTTTGTCTGCACATCTGCAGTAGAAATTACTTTTGATGGACTGATGATCATTAGCACATGTGCTCTAGTTTCATTCGTTTTAGTAAGATGAAATTATTATTATTATAGTTTGCAAGTATCTAACATCTATTTATTTTCCCTTAAATCTGCCAGAGATAACCAGCAAAATTTATTCAATATAGTGGGTTCATTATACTTGGCTGTGGTATTCTTGGGGATAAACAATTGTTCATCAGTTATACCAAATGTTGCGAGGGAGAGAACTGTTATGTATCGTGAAGGATTTGCTGGGATGTACTCTCCATGGGCTTATAATGTGTTCTTTTTATTGATAATTTTTCTTATTTGGATACGCCAACTGATTTTGTAGGTGACATTTGAGATTCCTTATTTACTTATTCAAGCACTTGCATATGTGATCATCAGTTATCCAATGATCGGATATTATAGTTCAGCATATATGGTTTTCTGGAATTTCTATGCAATGTTTTGTACAATGATGTTTTACAATTATCTGGGAATGCTACTGGTGTCATTGACACCAAATTTCATGATTGCGTCAATTCTATCCTCAGTTTTCTGTACATTATTCAACCCTTTTCCGGATTTTTGATTCCTGGACTGGTAAGCCACTACATTTATGTGTATCAATGAGTACATATATAATTAGCAAAATGTTTTGAATATTAACTTTGGTATTTAATTTTCTGCAGAAAATTCCGAATTGTTCGATTTGGTTGTATTATATGATGCTTACCTCTTGGGCTCTCAATAATGATATGATTACTTCACAATATGGAGATATTGACAAGGAACTTATTGTATTTGGTGAAACAAAATCATTGTCTTCCTTCTTAGAAGATTATTTTGGGTTTCACCATGATCGCTTGCCGATTACGGCTGCCGTTCTTATTATCTATCCTCTTGTTCTTGCATTTCTTTTTGCATATTGTATAGGAAAGTTGAACTTTCTCAGAAGATGACATATTTTTTAGAGAGAACTTGCTGTTGCAACATATATTTCCTAGAACTAGAAATCATACATTTGCAATCTATGTATACTCTTGATCAACATTGCAGTAAATACCTGACCATATATGTAATTGGACACAGTTTAGCTATTCTACAAGTTGAACAATTACAATATTATCATCTCCCCTTGAATTTCTAAAACTGCCCAAAAGGTCTCTTTAAAGTTGTTTTCATTGCCCTTTATCAACTTTGCAACATTTTCATAGTTTCTGACTGCATCATCAAAGGCAATTGCAACTTGGACTTCAAATCTAATTGCTTTTGCCTTTGCAAACTCAACATCACCATTAAATCCTGAGTTATTTACGGTGATAGCTATAAATTCAACACCCCGAATATAACATTCACATCTACATTGAAAGCGTGTAATAGTTTTCTAGAGAACTAGTCCAAATTGGCTTCATTGGTTTTACGTTGTAATATTATCGCATATTGATGTTGGCTAGAACGTTCATAGACCAAGGATAATAAAATACGAAACTTTTTTTTTTGACATAGATTCAATACATAGTAGCTGAAACCCAGAAAAGTACATAGGTTGGTAAAATGTTATTGCCTCTATGTTGCGGACTACTCAAGTTACTAGCCCAATTACCCACCATTTCGAGTTAGAGAGCCAAGACAAGGCCAAGAGTGCTAGCTTGGCCCAATTCCGGAAGCTTCTAGGTAACTCTAGCACATGTGAGCTTGTAAATAATCTAGAATACTGCATAACTTTCCAGCACATGTATAGTTGGCAAGCACTTGTATAGAATTCTCTAGAATCTCTAGAACTTGCAAGCTTCCCCTATAAAAAGGGCATGGCACTTAGCATTTGAGCAACAAGCTTAGAGCAAGCAACTCAAGCATTGTAAACTCTCTCTTGTAATCTTTCTTTCGAGTAATACAAATTCTCTTATTTGGCTCCATTGTTCTTTTCTCTCTAGCTCTTTGAAAACCTCTTAGGCTTTGCTAGTCGAGAAGCTCAAAGGCTTACTTAGCAACATTCCGCAAAAGTTGTTTAAGTACCGCACGGGTTCGTTGCGCAAAACACTCATCCCGTGACAAGTGGTATCAGAGCAAAGGTTTGCACCCACACAACTTAGCTCACGAGCAATGGCCAATCCTTCAGCTCAAGAGGGTATTGTTGGTGTGGATGTTCCGCCGGAACCAAGCCGCGGTCGTGAGGGGGAACGCGCCCAAGGCAAACGTGGCAAGTCCAAGGCCCCATCCATGGATGTGCTGGAGCCTCGTATAGGCTCTCTCGAAATTGCATTGTCCGCCGCTCAAGACAGCCTTGAGGGACTAAAGGAAAGAGTGGATGGTCTCGAGGGAGAATACGCCGAGTTCACGGTGGCAACAAAGGCCCTCATCCAAGATCAAGCGAACACTCTTCGAGATGAGTTTCGATCTTTTCATGATGAGTTGCTTAAACTTTGTAGCTTTGTTCAAGATGAGCTACGCGCTATCCGCGCGGAAGTGGAGGAAGTCCGCTCGGACTGGGCATGGCACAAGTGCACACTCTCCGCTAGTCCAGCTTCCGCATGTACGAGTGATGCGCGACGCATTGACGTGCCAAAGCCCGACACTTATGATGGCACACGCAATGCCACTATCGTGGATAACTTCCTCTTCGGGCTAGACCAATACTTCGATGCCATGGGTGTGCGAGATGAGGCGTCGAAAGTGGGCACAACACCCACCTATCTTAGAGGCGCTGCACAACTATGGTGGCGTCGGAAGCATGGCGAGATGGGCAAGGGCATTTGCACTATCGACACTTGGGCTGACTTCAAGCAAGAACTCCGAAAGCAATTTGCCCCAAGTAATGCGGAAAAGGAAGCGCGAGCGCGCCTACGTCGCCTCAAGCAATCGGGTAGCATTCGTGACTACATCAACAAGTTCACTACCCTCATGCTCGAGATAAGCGACATTTCTGATAAGGATTCCCTCTTCTACTTCCAAGATGGCCTCAAGGATTGGGCCAAGACCGAGCTTGATAGGCGTGGCGTTCAATCACTTGACGATGCCATCGCCATTGCGGAGTCGCTCACAGAATACTCCACCCAATCCAAAGACAAGAAGTCTAGCCAAGGCAAAGGTGGGGGAGAGAGTCGCAAGGACAAGGGCAACAACCGCAAGGATTGGGGGCAGAAAAAGTCTCCTAACAACTTTTTTTTGAGCAAACGAGCACTTCTCCATCTTGAGGTAGAGCTCATTGTCACGGAGTATTTAGAGGACTTGTCGTGAGTGTTGGGCCTGATCCTCGAGTGTGATGCGATGCACCATTATTGTCATCTAAGTATGTGACAATGAAACAACTGAGAAAAGGTTGAAGAACCTTGTTAATGAGGGTGTAAAACGCGGCTAGTGCATTTGCTAGGCCAAACGACATAATTGGAATTCGAAAGAGCCATACCTAGTTACGCACATTGTTTTTGGCTCATCTCCCTTGACTATATGCCTTTGGTAGTACCCGGACCATAATTCTAGCTTGGTGAAGTGCCACACTTTGCCAAGTTGGTCAAAGAGATCCATAATCAAGGGGATTGGATACTTGTTCTTGATAGTAATGTTATTAAGCACTTGATAGTCGATGCACATCCGAAGGGATCCATCTTTCTTCTTTTAGAAGAGCACGGGTGCACCAAATGGAGCCTTCGATGGGAGAATGTAACCCTGGTCCAACAAATCTTGGAGTTGCCTCCGTAACTCCTCAGGTTCGGGTGGTGCCATACGGTAGGGCGCCAAGGCTAATGGCTTTATGCCTTGCACCAATTCAATATCAAGAATCACCTCTTGTTTAAGTGGGAGCTTGTTCAGAAGTTTTAGAGGCATGACATCCTTGAACTCGTTGAAGATTTCTTGGATGAGTGTCAAGACTTGGCTCGGTGAGTCTCTACGATCTTCTCCATCATTCAACTCTTGGAAGGAGACTAAGAAGCTTGGATCCATTCGGAATGCTTTCTTGAATTGCATAGTTGAGAGTGTCTTGTCTATGCACGCCATACTCCCGTCGATGATGCTTTGGGAGTTCGTGGCCAGTAGTGGGAAGGCATGGACTTGATCGAAGAATTCTATGCTGAGGACCATTTTGCTTGAGGCATGAACGTAGGAGGGGATTGCCAAACCACGTAAACATTCTTGTGTTTTCTCTCTCATCCCTTACTCTATTACTTTTTAGTATTGTTAAATTTATTATTTTTGATTTTATTGAAGCATTAGATTATTTTGTTGTGTTGTTTGCTTAGTCTAGGTTTTAAAAACACAATTCACCCCCCTCTTGGGTTGCATAACTAGTATTTTATTTTGTATCAGAGCTTGGTTCTCTTGTTAGGATTTTAACTGTCTAGAGTAAAAGATCCATGACAATTCAAAATGATTCCACATTTATGAAAGGTCAGTTTATAACTAGACCACTATTTTTCTATGGAAATGACTATCTTTGTTGAAAAACTAGGATAAGAATTTACTTGTAATCACTAGATTATGAAATTTGGGAAGTTGTTTGTGATGGTTCATTCATACCTATGACTAAAAATGAAGAAGCAGAAGATATACCAAAACCTTTACGAGAATTGAATGAATTAGAAAAGAGAAAAGTTTCTCTAAATTCCAAAGCTATGAATGTTTTGTTTTGTACCGTAGATAAGAAAGAGTTTCATAAAGTGTCTAGTTGTGAAAGTGCTCAAGAAATTTAGAACAAACTTGAAGTTGTTTATGAGAGCACAAGCTAAGTCAAAAAGTCTAAGATTAGTAGATACACTAGAAAATATGAATTCTTCTAAATAGAACAAAATAAAAGTGTTTTTTTCCATATAAACTAGGTTTACGAATATTGTGAACACATTAAGAGCTCTAGGAAAAACCTTTTCAAACAACGAAAAGGTTGAGAACATCATTGGGTCTTTACCAACTGATGGAGGCCTAAAAGAGCTGTCATAGAGGAAGTTAAGGATTTAAACACCTTACATATTGATGATTTGATTGTTCTCTTATTTCGTACGAGGAAGATTTAACAATAAAAAAGGCAATGAGGAAAAGAAGAAGAAAAGCATTGCACTTAAAGCATCAAAAAACATGAAAGTGATAAGAAAAGCGAGCTTGATGATAAAGACATGGATATGATGGCTAGGAGGTTCAAAAAATTCTTTAAGACAACTAGTGTGCGAAAAAGATTAAAAAACTACAAGAACCAAAAGGAGAAGAAGGAGCCAATTACTTATTATGAGTGGCAAGAAGCCTAGACACATACGATCGGAATGTCCTCTTCTTAACAAGCTCAAGAAGAAGACAATGGTAGCCACGTGGGATGAAAGCGATGAGGAAAAAAGTAATGATGAAGAAAATAAAAGATATCAAATCTAGCTTTTATGGCAATTGAGGATGAATCATTTGACGAACTTGATGAAATAAGTGATCGTACCTATAATGAATTATATAATGCTTTTAAGGAATTGCATGTTGATTGAACAAAAATTGGTAAAAAGATTGTATGTCTTAAAAAAATGATAGAGCTTACAAATCAAAATGAATTATAAGTGCAAAGATTATAGGCCTAGAATTAGAAAACAAAACACTACATGATAGAGTTGCATTATCAAATGAGAAACCTAGCACTTCATATGAACATATAGAATCACATGTGGATGATTTGAAAAAGGAAAATGAAATGTTCGAGAACAAGAATATTAAACTTAGTGATGTTGTCTTAAAATTTGTAAATGGGCAAAAGATGTTGGATAATTTGCTTAACTTATAAAAATGTGTGTTTGAGAAATGAGGTATTGGCTATAACCTAAATTTAAAGCAAAATTATTGTAAGAATTATTTTGTGAAGAGTACCTCTATTAGCAATAAAGTTATATGCCACTATTGCAATCAAAATGGTCCCATGAAGTATATATGTCCAGTTAAAAGAAATGCATATTATGGAGAAAAATATGTGTGGATTCTAAAAGAAACCATTGTTAACACTGAAGGATCTAAAAAGATTTGGGTACCTAAGACCTGAAATTTTCTTTGCAGGGTTTGAAGAAAAAAGAAGAATAAATGTACATGGACAATGGTTGCTCAAGGTATATGACTGGAAATTATTCTTGGTTTTCAAGTTATACGAAGATTGAAAACGGTGGAGATGTGTCATTTAAAGATAATTCAAAAGGATTGATTATCGGTATCGGTAATGTTGGTAAAGAATCTTCTACTCTTATTGCAAATGTGTGTTTTATTGAAAACTTGAAACACAACTTGCTTAGTATTAGTCAATTGTGTGATAAAGACTATAAAGTTATCTTTGATAAATCAAAATGTGTTATTGAGAATGCATATGATGGCAAGATTTTGTTTGTAGGAAATAGATGTGTTAATGTTTATACCATTAATATAGATTGTGTATCTACTAATAATAAATGTTTCTCTGCATTATATTATAATGGTTGGTTATAGCATAGAAGACTAGGTCATGCAAACATTGATTTGATTTCAAAAATTTTGAAAAATGACTTGGTAAAAGGTCTTCCAAAAATCGATTTTTAAAAAAGATAAAATTTGTGAAGCTTGTCAATTTGGAAAACAAATCAAAACGTCTTTAGAAAACAAGAACCATGTTTTTACTTCAAAATCAGCTTCATATAGAGTTACTTGGACCTTTTAGATATGCAAGTTTAAGTGGCAAATATTATTCATTTTTTATTGTGGATGATTATTCTATATACACATGGGTATTATTTTTAGCTAATAATGATGATGCCTTTAATGCATTTTGAATTTTCTGTAAAAAGGTTAAAAATGAAAAAAAGATATCTTATTTCTTGTATTAAAAGTGATCATAGTAGAGAATTTGAAAGTAAAGCATCTGAAATTTTTTGAAATGATTTTGGCATTGAGCATAAATTTTCATCTCCTAGGACTCAACAACAAAATGGAGTTGTTGAGAGAAATAATAGGTCTATTCAAGAAATGGTTAGGACTATGTTGAATGAAAATACTTTGCCTAAGTATTTTTTGCCCAAAGCCGTCAACACCAGTTGTTACGTTTTAAATTGTGTGTTGATTAGACCTTATCTCAATAAGACTCCCTATTGTTAGCCTAAAGAGGTACACATAATGTAATTTTGATGATAACAAACATGTGTATTAAGTAAAAATAATAAATATTGTATTTCACATTTTCATTAATTTTTTAAGGATAATATTTATACAAGTGAATCAAGTGAAATCAAGTTTAAGACATTCAATGGATAACGGCGAAATCAAGAATGAAGTTTAGAGCTCAACATACAAATTATTTCGAGAAATTCTTGTAAAGCCGGTATGATTTAATTGATGCATGATTTAACATTTTAGAAACTCAAAAGTTTATTTAAAGCATTACTTTTTATAAATCAAAAGGTTTTATACTTAAAGTGTTTTGTGAATTTGAGTAATTTGGATTAAAATGATTTTTTTTAATCTTTGATTTTAATAAATATTTTTTTAAATTTCAAAATTGGACTTATTTGCAAACTTTTAAAATATTCTGGGCCGTACTATAATTTATATAAGTTTGAGGAACCGAATGTAATCTAAACACTTGAAATCCAAAATTGGACATAGAGGAAGGGGCTAACCGCCTGAAGCTAGTGGCTAGCCCCTTGAGGAAAATCTTATGTTTTCAAAATTTGGACTAAAGTGAAAGGTTTTGAAAACTTTGAAAATTATGGTTATTATGTTAAATTTTGAAAAGTACGTCTTTGAGAAATAATAATATATTTGGGGCCATATCATAATTTTAAAAAGTTTTGGAATGACAATTGTTAGTTGGAAATTCTGAAATTGGACCTATTTGAAAAGTTTTTTAACGTTTTGGGTCATATTATAATTATAAAAAGTTTTAGGCCAAAGTGTAATTTTATGAACAGTGTTACTATAGCAAAATTTAAAAATAACGGTAATATCACTGTTCAAGCGGCTAGCCGGATAAATCAAGTGGCTTGCTGGAATTTATCTATAACGGCTAGTTTTCGGACTTTCACTATAAAAACTCAACTCAAACTTCATTTTAAGACCAATGCAAGTATAAACAAGATCATATAACATATATTAATCTTCCATTTCGCAAATCATCAATTATTGAATCATTATTGAGTTATAATTTGTTATCCACTCTTAAAGAGAGTTTCATTGTTGTGATTTTCATTTCTCATCAAATTGTGAATGTACAAGTGTGAGAAACACTTAGGGTGAAGAGATTGAGGAGATAATCTCTTGTTGTAAAGGTCCATTGACACATTCGAAGTCAATTGTAAACATTTGAAGCCTTGGGAGGCTTGGATAGTGAAATCCTCAAGTCAGGTGAGCTTGGAGGCGTGGACGTAATCGGGGATAGCCGAACCACGTAAAAATCCTTGTGTTTGTTTTTTTTCCCTTGCTCTTTTAACATAGTGCTTGATTGAATTTATTGTTTTTGATTTGATTAAGGCAATAGATTAAATTGTTGTGCGAGTTGTATTGTATAATTTTAAAATCCCAATTCACCCCCCCTCTTGGGTTGCATAACTTTTATTTCATTTGGTATCAGAGCAAACTGCTCTTGTGTTGACTTAACCGTCTAGAGTTAACGATTCATGGCAACCAATAATGACTCAACCTTTAGGGAAGGATAGTCCACAATTAGACCACCGTTCTTTGACGGTAATGACTACCCATATTGAAAAACTACGATGATAATTTATTTACAAGCACTAGATTATAAAATTTGAGAAGTTTTTTGTAATGGTCCATCTATGCCTTTGACTAAAAATGAAGTCGGAGAAGATATTCCAAAACCTTCACGAGAATAGAATGAATTGGAAAAGAGAAAAGTTTCTCTAAATTCCAAAGCTATAAATGCCTTGTTTTGTGCACTAGATAAGAAAGAGTTTCATAAAGTATCTAGTTGCGAAAGTGCTAATGAAATTTGGCACAAACTTGAAGTTGTTTATGAAGGCACGAATCAAGTGAAAGAGTCTAAAATTAGTAGGTACACTCGACAATATAAATTGTTCCAAATGGAACAAAATGAGAGTGTGTATTCTATGTATACTAGATTTACGGACATAGTGAAGACTCTAGGAGCCCTAGGAAAGACTTTTTCAAATAGCGAGAAAGTTAGGAAAATCATTAGGTCGCTTCCTAAAGAATGGAGACCAAAAAGGACTGCCATTGAGGAAGCCAAAGATTTAAATATCTTGGTTATTGATTATTTAATTGGTTCTCTTATTTCTTATGAATAAGACTTAGCAACCGAAAGAGGCAATGAGGAGAAGAAGAAAAGCATTGCTCTCAAAGCCTCGAAACATGAGAGTGATTAGGAAAGCGAGCTAGATGAGGAGGAGATAGATATGTTGGCTAAGAGGTTCAGAAAATTTTTTAAGAAATCCAGTGAGCGAAGAAAATTTAGAGACCTCAAGAACCAAAAGGAGAAGAAGGAAGTAATCAAATGTTATGAGTGTAAGAAGCCTAGCCATATAAGACCAGAATGCTCTCTTCTCAACAAGCTCAAGAAGAAAGCAATGGTAGCCACATGGGATGATAGAGAAGAGGAAACAAGTAATGATGAAGAGCATCAAGAAATGAAAAAACTAGCTCTCATGGCATTTGAAAATAAATCGGATGATGAACTTGATGAGGTAAATGATCTTTCTACTTATGATGAATAACATGATGCGTTTAAAGAATTGTATGATGAGTGGATGAAAATTGGTAAAAAGAATGCATGTCTTAAAAAGAAAATGGTAGAGCTCACAAATGAAAATGAATCTCTAAGTGCAAAGATTATATGTCTAGAATTAGAGAATAAAACATTGCATGATAAAATTGCATTATCAAATGAGCAATGTAACACTTCACACGAGTATCTAAAATCACATGTAGATGACTTGAAAAATGAAAATGATGCTTTACAAAAATGCAATGTTTCATTAAATGAAAAGATCAAAGAATTTGAATTAGATAATGAAATGTTCATAATAGGATTGTATCATTTAAATGCAAATAAAGTACTTTATATGAGCATGAGAAATCACATGTTGATGAATTAATGAAAGAAAATGAAGTGCTTAAGAAAAATACTAATGAGCTAAATCAAATTGTGTTAAAATTCAAAAATGGGCAAAAGATGATGGATAACTTGCTTAATTCTCAAAAATGCGTGTTTGAAAAAGGAGGTATTGGTTATAAGCCAAATTTGGAACAAAAATATTATAAGAGTTATTTTGTTAATAATACTCCCATTAATGATTAAATTGTATGCCATTATTGCAATCAAAATGGTCACATGAAGTTTAGATGTTCTGTCAAAAGAAATGCATATTATGGAGTCAAGTGTATTTGGATTCCAAAAGGAATCATTGCTAACACTCAAGGACCCAAGAGTTTTTGGGTACCAAAATGCACAACTTGATTGTTTTCTTTGTAGGTACCACAATCAAGGAATGCCGGAGAGTTCCTTGATAAAAGCTTATGAGATAATCACTTAATCATGGCCTAAGCAAAAATAATGAGGCAAGATGATTTATTTGTTTTGGTAACAATTATTGTCTTATTGATTACAAGTGATGGTCTTTTAATCTTAGTAAGTATTTAACATTTCATTTGGTATCATAACATTAAGTGCATTAACATGAAATGGATAAATTTATCTTGTCTATTTATCATGTTGAGTGGATCATAAAAAAAAAGGATAGTAGCTTGAATTTGTGAAAGCATGCTTGTATGTTTACATGATTGAATTTTCATTGTGTTTAACATTGAGTGCTTTATCATGATGCATGGTTATATATATATGATCATAGCTTATTAACTCATCATGCTAGATTTGTTTGATGTTGATGTTTGTGAACTGTTTAAGCATGATAGATAAGTTGTGTGCTTGATTTATTCACTTTTGAATGCTTATTATATGTTTAATTATTGTGAAAAATATATACATGATGGATGAATTATATGTGTGAATTAATCATGTCTTAAATGTTTATAATTATGATTCATGTATTAAAATGGCTTTTGAGATGTTTCGGGATCACGAAATGACCTTGGAATTGATCAAATCATTCGAAAAGCGATCATTTGTACAGAAAAAGCAGCAAGGAGGGGCTTGGGCACTGCCTAAACCCAAGAGCAAGCGGCTAGCCGCTTGGTCACTGGTTTTATGCTTCTTCTTCTTCATTTTTCATTTTTTCTGCACATGTTATCTTTCTCTCACCAAAACCGTGAACAACCCTTCCATTTTCATTCAATTTTCCTTCATTTCTCACTTCTTTTTATGCTAAAATCAATCATTCAAACTAATACCCATGCATTTCACTTTCATTAAACATTTTCCCATCATTATTTCTTCACTTGTTCTTCATCATTTCATCATTATCTCTCACGCGTGAACAGTACCTCTCCATTTCTTTCTCAATTTTTTTCATCTTACACTCATTTTCTTGCGAAAATCAATCATCCAACTCATTACTCATACATTACTCATTCAATTTTGACTCACAAAACTTCATTTCATCAACCTCTACATAAAACCCAAAATTAAAAACCTAACTCTACCCGTTTCTCTCTCTTCATTTTCAAGCTTCCTTTAGCCCATTTTTGATCCAATCTAAATCATATATTAGCTTCATTCATCTCTAGGATCGATTTTCTTGGCTCAAACACATCTACTTCACTCATTATTTTACAAAACCAAATTTGTGTATTTTGGGTATTTTAAATTACTACTTCCATAGTGTGCTCACCTTATGGATTTTACCTTGGTTCTCTATTCAATTATACACCTACTTTTTCATATGCATTGTTGTTTTTATTTATAGATTGAGGATGATAATTGTTATTTTATAACTCTTTAGTTAATTGCATGCTTAATTTTTGTATGTTTCTTGATTAATCATTGAGATGTTCTTTTTGGTATAAGCATGGATTTATAGTAATTTTGATATTTGATGATTGATGATTATATGTGTGTTGCTTGATGAATTGATGGAGTTGTTGGTTTGTTACAATTGTTTGAGCTTATATGGAAGTGTTGAATTGATGGAGTTGTTGGTTTGTTACAATTGTTTAAGCTTATATGGAAGTGTTTTTAATGATATTGTGTATTTGAGGATTTGTTTATTTTTAAGGAGAGTCTCTGCCGAAATTTTTTCTCCCACCAAAATGGGCAATATCTTAATTGAATTATTTTTGATGATCTTGGTTAAAATTTTGAATGGCAATATATTTAGGTATACAATATGATTTTGGATAATATGCATTTTGAACATTTTTGTTGTCCAAAGAGGGAGACAAAGTATTTTGATGATGTAAATTGGGGGAAGTAACATGCATTTTGAGCATTCTTTTGATGGTTGATCATGGTAATGATTTTGAGATATGATGATGATTTGATTACATGGTTTTTATATGATGATTTTATATTATGAGTTGTTGATTTAGTAATTGATGGAATGATGGTTCATGATCATTTTATGGTTAATTGGATGTTTGGTTATTCTATGTTTCTTGATTAACCATTGACATATTATCGGCCTTAGCATGAATTTCTAGTAATTTTAATGATGAAAGGGGAGAGATCATGTATTTTGAATATAGAGACATATAATATGTATTTTGATCTTGAAGTATTTGTGCATGGTTTTGAAATATTAAGGGGTAGTTCTTGTTTTGCATTTAATTTATATGTTGAATTATATATGCCATGTATTAAGGGGGAGTATATTTGTCAAAATACATGAGATGTTTGTCATCATCAAAAAGGGGGAGATTGTTAGCCTAAAGGGCTACACATAATGTAATTTTGATGATAACAAACATGTGTCTTAAGTAAAAATAATAAATATTGTATTTCACATTTTCATTAGTTTTTGAAGGATAATATTTATGCAAGTGAATCAAGTAAAATCAAGTTCAAAATATTCAACGAACAACGACGAAATCAAGAATGAAGTTTAGAGATCAACGGACAAATTATTACGACAAATTCTTGTAAAACCGGTATGATTTAATTGATGCATGATTTAGCATTTGAGAAACTTAAAAGTTTATTTAAAACATTACATTTCATAAACCAAAAGCTTTTATACTTAAAGTGTTTTGTGGATTTGAGTAATTTGGATTAAAATGAAAAAGTTTTTTAATCTTTGATTTTAATAAATATTTTTTTAAATTTCAAAATTGGACTTATTTGCAAACTTTTAAAACATTCTGGGCCGTGCTATAATTTATATAAGTTTGAGGACCCGAATGTAATCTAAACACTTGAAATCTAAAATTGGACAGAGAGGAAGCGGCTAACCGCTTGAGACTAGCGACTAGCCGCACGAGGAAAATCTTATATTTTGAAATTTTAGACTAAAGTGAGAGGTTTTGAAAACTTTAAAATTTATGGTTATTATGTAAAATTTTGAAAAGGACCTCTTTGAGAAATAATAATATATTTGGGGCCATATCATAATTTTAAAAGTTTTGGAATGACAATCGTTATTTGGAAATTCTGAAATTGGACCTATTTGAAAAGTTTTTTGACGTTTTGAGCCATAGTATAATTATAGAAAGTTTTGGGTAAAAATATAATTTTTGTGAATACTATTACTGGAGCAAAATAAAAAAATAATGGTAATATTACTGTTACAAGCTGCTAGCCGGATAAATCAAGCGGCTAATTGCTTGGTTGCTATAATTTATCTATAAGAGCTAGTTTTCGGACTTTAACTATAAAACTCAACTCAAACTTCATTTTAAGGATCAATGCAAGTATAAATAAGATCATATAACATATATTAAGCTTCCATTTCGTAAATAATCATTTATTGAATCATTATTGAACTATAATTTGTTATCCACTCTTAAAGAGAGTTTCATTGTTGTGATTTTCATTTCTCATCAAATTGTGAATGTACAAGTGTGAGAAACACTTAGGGTGAAGAAATTGGGGAGATAATCTCTTGTTGTAAAGGTCCATTGACACCTTAGAAGTCAATTGTAAACATTTGAAGCCTTGAGAGGCTTGGATAGTGAAATCCTCAAGTCAGATGAGCTTGGAGGCGTGGACGTAGGCGGGGATAGCCGAGTCACGTAAAAATCCTCGTGTTTGTTTTTTCTTCCCTTGCTCTTTTAACATAGTGCTTGATTGAATTTATTGTTTTTGATTTGATTAAGGCAATAGATTAAATTGTTATGCGAGTTGTATTGCATAATTTTAAAATCTCAATTCACCCCCTCTTGGGTTGCATAACTTTTATTTTATCTATGAGTTTTGGAAAGATAGAAAACCCAACATTGAATATTTCACAGTTTTTGGATGTAAATTTTTTGTTTTAAACACAAAAGTTAATCTTGGTAAATTTAATCCAAAATCTAACTTTGGTATTTTTCTTGGTTTTTCAAACATAAGCAAAGCTTATAGAGTGTATAATAAAAGAACTTTGATTGTGAAAGAATATATACATGTTATATTTAATGAGTCTAACCTTTCCTCCATGAAGAAAGTTATTGTTGATGATAATGAAGATGAAGATTTATAACAAAATCTTCAAAAGACAAACAAGACGATACATCACATGAACATCAAGATGAGCAACAAGAATAAAACAATTTGAAGCAAAATGAAGGTACTGCTCAATCACTCCCTAAGGAGTAGAGGTATATTTCCTCTCACCCTAACGATTTAATTTTAGGTGATCCCTTAAGAGGTGTTACCACTAGATCATCATTTATAAATACTTATGAGCATGCTACATTCATATCTCAAATTGAACCAAAAATCTTTACGGATGTGGAAAATGATGAATCTTGGATTATGACAATACAATAAGAATTAATCAATTTGAGAGAAATAATGTGTGGAAATTAGTTCCGAGGCCAGAACATCAATCCATAATAAGCACTAAATGGGTATTTGAAATAAAATGGATGAATTTAGTGTAGTTATAAAGCTAGACTAGTAGCTCAAAGATATAACTAAGAAGAAGGAATTGATTTTGATGAAATATTTGCACCTATAGCTAGATTAGAATCCATTAGAATGTTGCTAGCATTTGCATGTCACAAAGATTTAATTTTATTTCAAATAGATGTCAAGAGTGCTTTCCTAAGTCGTTATATTATGGAGCAAGTTTATGTGAAACAATCCTTTGGTTTTGAAAATGAAAAGTTTTCAAATCATGTGTATAAGTTGTCTAAAGGATTATATCGTTTAAAACAAGCACATAGAGCATGGTATGATAAGCTTAAAAATTTCTTGTTGGATAACAATTTTTCAATAGGAAAAGCGGATAATACTCTCTTTGTTAAGCATAAGAACCAATATATACTTATTGTTCAAATTTATACTGATAATATTATCTTTCTATTAATGAGTCTTTGTACAATGAGTTTTCATCTTGTATGACTAAAGATTTTGAGATGAGCATGATGGGAGAATTAAAGTATTTCCTTGGATTTCAAATCAAACAAAACAATGAGGAAATCTTCATCAACCAAGGTAAATATGTCAAAGATCTACTTAAGAGATTTGGCATTGATGACTCAAGAGCACTCCAATGAGCACAACCATCAACCCTGACAAAGATGAAAAAGGTAAAAAGGTTGATATCAAAATGTATCGAGATATGATCGACTCTTTACTTTACTTAACTGTAAGTAGACTGGATATCATGCTTAGTGAATGTGTGTGTGTAGGATTTCAATCATGTCCCAAGAAATCTCATTTGCTTGCTGGTAAAAGAATTTTCCGTTATTTGATTGGAACCATAGAGCTTGCCCTTTGGTATCATAGAGAAACTTATATAGATTTAGCTTGTTGTTCAGATGCTGATTTTACCAGTTACAAGGTCGATAGGAAAAGTACTAGCGGAACTTGTCATTTCTTAGGTCATTCACTTATTTCATGGTTTAGTAAGAAACAAAATTTGGTTGCACTCTCAACCACCAAGGCAGAATATATTGCCACAAGTAGTTGTTGTGAACAAGCCCTTTTAATGAAATAAACACTTAGAGACTCTGACATTAATCTTGAACAAATTTCTATCATGTGTGATAATATTAGTGTTATAAACCTATTAAAGAATCTCATTCAGTACTCTAGAACCAAACACATAGAAATTAGACATCATTTCTTGAGAGATTATATTCAAAAGGGAGATATTACATTATAATTTATCTCCACGGAAAAATAACTTGCTGATATTTTTACAAAACCCTTTTGTGGAGAACAATTTTAAAAAATTTGACATGAACTTGGGATGATAAAATTTTCACATTAACATCTTTAGTCATGTTATTGAGACTATTAAAATTGATTGATTGGTAGTTGTTGATGATTATGAAATGTCTAAGCATGGTAAATAAGTTATATGTGTGAATTTCCATTCCTTGAAAATTTATCATGCCTCATTATTGTGTGATGCATATGCATGATAAATGTGTTATGTATTTGAATTTATACTCTTTGAATGTTTATAATTATGATTCATGCATTAAAATGGCTTTGGAAAATGTTTTGGGATCATGAAATGATCTTAGGATTGCTCAAAATTCAGCCGAACAGCGAAAATGTGCAGAAAAATAGCAAAGAGCCAGCAGCTGCCTACCCAAACCTGAGAGCAAGCGGTTAGCCACCTACTCGAAGCGGCTAGCCGCCTGGGCTCAGGTTTAATGACTTTTCTCCTTTTTTCTCCTTCGTTCTTCAACCTCTCTTCATTATCTCTAGGCCGACTCTCTCTCCTCTATTTCCACTTAAGTAATTTCTTCATTTCCCATTCATTTTCTTGCCAAAATCAATCATTCAAATCATTTCCCATCCATTGAACTTGCATTAAACACTTTCAACTCATCAAATCATCACTTATTTTTCAAAATCCCAAACATCAAAACTTAAACTTACCCATTTCTTTATCTTCCAATTTAAGCTCTTTGTAGCCCATTTTTGATTCAATAAACTCCATTTATTGTCTTAAATCATCTCTAGAATCAATTTAATCGGATCAAACTCATCTATTTCATTGAAAATTTTGAAAATCTGAATTTTTATGTTTGGCCATTTTTGTTTATTTACCACCATCCTTTTAATCACTTTCACCATCTCCATAGTGTTTAGTTCTTCTTCCTTTTGATTTCAGTTCTCTATTTTATTTTGAACTACATTTTCATATGTATTGATGTTTTAATTGTGGATTGATGATGATTGTTTATTGATATTTGGATGTTTTATATTTAGATGATGTTTGGATGCATTATATTTGGATTGAGGAATGTTATAACTCTTTGGTTAATTGCATGTTTGAATTTTATATATTTCTTTATTAACCATTGAGGTGTTACTTTTTGTCTAAGCATGGGTTTGTAATAATTTTGATGATGAACAGGGAGAAGTCATGTATTTTAAATTCCCAGAGACAAGTAACATGTATTTTGATCTTGAAGTATTGATGCATGATTTTGAAATATTTGGGGGGAGCTTACATTTGTTATCGATCACGTATTTAGGAAAAGTTCATAGTTGATTATATGTTGAATCATGTATGCCATATACTAAGGGAGAGTATAAATGTAAAAATACATGAGATATTTGTCATCATAAAAATAGGGAGATTGTTAGCATAAAGGGCTACGTAAATTGTAGTTTTGGTAATAATAAACATGTGTCTTAAGTGATATGATAAATATTGTATTTCATATTTTCATTAGTTCTTAAAGGATAATGTTTATGCAAGTGAATAAAGTAAAATCAAGTATAATAATAAACATGTGTCTTAACGGCTTGATCAAGAGCAAAGTTTAGCTCAAAGGAGTCATTATCGCAACAACTTCTTGTAAAGCTAGTATAATTTAATATATACATGGTTTAGCAATTTGAGAAGCCCAAATTTTGTTTAACAAAGCATTGTTATTCATAAACCAAAAGATTTTATATTTATAAAGTATTTTGTGGATTTGAATGTTTTCCAAACTTTGAATTAAATTAAAAAAGTTTTGAGAATATTGAAATCAATAAGCATTATGGTAAAATTATGAAAAGAACTTCTTTGAAAAGTATTATAAAGTTTTGGGCAATAGCATAATTTTAGGAAAGTTTTAGAAATAACGAGCATTATTTAGAAATTCTAAAATTGGATCTGTTTGTAAATTTCTGTAGCGTTTTGGGCTATAGTTAAATTACTGAATGTTTTGAGGCAAATATATAATTTTAAAAAATAATGTTACTGTAGTAAAATTCAAATTGCAATGATAACTTCCACTGTACTAAGCGGTGAGCCGGCTAACTAAGAGGCTAGCCGATTGCTTGCTAGTTTTGTCCTAACGGCTAATTTTTATGTCAAAACTATATAAACTCAAATCCAATTTATTTTTAAGAACTTTTTGCAGGATATAACAAGAGCATACTTCATAGTTTGAGCTTCCATTTTGCAAATCATCATATATTCAATCTCCATTGTGTTATCATTTGTATATCCATTCTAAAAGAGAGTTATTTGTTGTAATCTTGTTGTAATCTTAATTTCATTATCAAATTTATGAGAGTTTAAGTGTCAGAAACACTTGGGTTAAGGGATTGGGGGATAATCTCTCATTATAAAGGTCCATTGAAACTTTAGAAGTCAATTGCAAGAATTTGAAACCTTGGGAGGATTGAATAGGGAAATCCTCAAGCTTGGTTTACTTGGAGGTGTAGATGTAGGCGGGGATTGTTGAACCACGTAAAAGTCCTTGTGTTTGCGCTCTCATTCCTTAGTCTTTTAATTTTTAGTGTTGTTAAATTTATTATTTTTATTTTATTGAAGCATTAGATTAATTTATTGTATGGTTTGCTTAGTCTAAGTTTTAAAAACCCAATTCACCCCCCTCTTGGGTTGCATAACCAGATGCAAGCTTGGTAGTGCCCAGAGCACAAGTCGAGTTGATAAAAAAGATCCACTATCAAGGGTATTGGGTACTTGTTCTTGATGGAGATCATTTTAAGCATTCTATAGCTGATGTGCATTTGGAAAGATCTATCATTCTGAGAAAGCAGAGTGTACCGATTAGAGTCTTGGATAGGCGAATGTAGCCTACGTCGAGCAAATCCTTAAGTTGTTTCTACAATTCCTTGAGCTTAAGTTGCACCATACTGTAAAGTGCCAAGATTGCTGGTTTAGTGCCTTGCTCGCGCTTTACCTCGTGATCTACCTCTCTCATAAATGAGAGCTTCTTTGGTAACTTTGGTGGTATGAGATTCTTAAACTCATCAAGAATAGCTTGTATTTGCGGAGGGAATTGGCTCAGCGAGTCTTTACAATCTTCTCTTTTGTTTAACTCTCGGATAGAGACCAAGAAGCTTAGGTTCTTCTTGAACATCTTCTTCACCTATATGCCTGAGAGCATCTTCTCTGCATTTTTGGTGTATTTTATTGGAACCATGCATGCCTAACTTTGGTCGATGATGCTTAGGGAGTTGGTGGCTAATAACGAGAAGGCCTCAACCTGGTCGAAGAACTTCATACCAATGACCAACTTGAAGTCGTTCATGGGTACGATGGAGAAGTTGAACTTTATTGCCTTTATGATGCCTTCTTCTTTGGTCACCTTAAGGCTTAGACGCTTGGCCTTATCTTCTAAAATTAAGTTTTGCATTATTTTAGTGTCTAATAATGCATAAATGGCTTGGCCATTAATGGTCATACTCACATACATGAGCTTATCTTCATAGGTACAGATAGGTGGATCATGATTGTACCGATGCATAAGATTGAACCTATACTAGTTCGGGTTCTCTATTGACGGCATAGAGTTGCCCTTAAACTAAGCAGCAAGGGCATTGGGCGACTTTTTCTCATAGCAATTGCGACCTCTATGTAGGCCATTGCATATAAAGCACGGGATGCAAAGCTTAGGTAGCTCCTCCTTTTTGTGCATTACGCCTCTCAAGTTTCACCTAGGCCCAACCCTTGAGGCCATCTTGGAAGTCAAAGAGAGAGTCCTTGTCAAACATGTTGGTGATCTCAAGTTTAAAGGTAGTGAACTCGTTTATATAATCGCAGACATCACCTATTTGCTTGAGTCAACGCAGGCATCGCCTCGTCTCTTTCTCAAAGTTGCTTGGGGAAAAGTGCTTCTGAAGTTCATGTTGGAACTCAGCCTATGTGTTGATGGCACATACGTTCTTAACCGTCTTGCAGACGAATGTAGACACAGTATCTACATTCAATTACTCATCTTGAGCACCAATAACATTAAAGTATTGATCTAGCCCAAAGAGGAAGTTATCCACAACAATGGCATTTAGTGCACCATTGTAAGTGTCAAGCTTCGGCAAGTCAATTTATTGTGCTTTACTTGAGCTTGTGTAAGCCAGGCTAGGTGCAAGTGTGTGCTTATGCCATGCCCAATCTGAGCGGACTTCCTCAACCTCTACAAGGATTACCTATAGCTCTTCTTACATGGAGCTATATAGTTTAAGCAATTGGTTATGAAATACTTGAAACTTCCTTCAAGGGATGTTGGCTTGGTCTTGGATGAGCGCCTTATCGTCCTTTCCCTCCAAAGTTTCGAGGGATAAGTATTGCGCGCAGCAAACCTATGCGGCCCATAGACAATTTTTAAAACAAAATTCACTAAGTAAGTCTCATGAACTTCTCAAGCTAGCTAAGTAAGGATGCTTGCGGGAAAGCTAGAAAGAAGAGAGAGCAATGTAGCCAAATAAAATTTTATTATTTGAAAGAGAGAATACAAGAGAGTTTTATAAGTATGCTTAAGTTGCTTGCGTGCAGTGTGTGTGGTGTGTTGTGTATTAAGCAAAATGGTAAGTACCATGGCCTATTTATTAGTTGCTTGTTTAGTTTTAGGGCTCACCATGCAAGTTACGCAAGTGCCTAAAAATCAACTAGGTTCTAGAATACATAAGCGTAGAGAATTCTAAGTACTTACAAGTTTTGCATGTTACAAGAAAATTTTACAGTTAGGCTGAGCTACTTACTGTATCCGTATTGTGGCGACCCATTACTTAGTACATCCACTGCTAAGCGCACCACTGGTCGTTAATGTATTAGATGATCTATCACTGAGTGTACCCTGGCTACTGAGTGCACCGCGTCTAGTGGTGGCCCGTTGCTAAGCATACATATGCTCACCAATTTGGCCTCTATTGATGGGAAATTTGAGGGGCCTGTGACACTGAGATAGTGTATAGACATGGCTGCACAAGATGCTCCCATGAAGGGTCTCTCTAAGCTTTGATGAGCCATGGGAGTGTCAAGCATGATAAAATCCAATATGAAAGTTTTAGTTTGAGATAAATCATCTAAGGTTATTGGCAAACAGATTTTGCCTAATGAATATAAGCAACTTTTATCGAACCCATAGAAAAGAGTATGTGTATGTTCAAGTTAGACACAGTCAATTTTAACATGTCTAACGTGTCCTTGAACGAGAGATCAAAGAAGCTTCGAGGGTTAACAAGGACTTTGTTTAGGGTCGTACCAGCCACGATCATTTTCAGTACCAAAGCATAATTGTGCAAATATAATACTCCCTTTGAGTTTCTCTTTTGTAAACATGATTGTGATGAAATTTTATTTCGACATTTCAGTTTAAGATACATTCAGGATACCAGGGGCCATTGAATATCTGGCGTATTGTTTTCTTGCATGGTTAGAGTACCCAGCTTAGAATAGTCCACCAGATATGATCATAGCATGGTCATGATTTCCATGCTTTTTTTTTTACTTTTGCCTTCTCAATGAATTCATATAGATAATTATTTTTGAGTAACCAGATGAGTTGTTGATGGAAATCAATGCATGTGTTTATATCATGGGTATCATCCTGATGAAAGACGAAATGTTTGTTAACGTCCATAAGATTATCCAGGATGATCTTATTTTCCTTGGTAGTGTGAGCAGACCTTTATTTTGATAGCCATGAAGAGTTGTTTTATTGATATCTTGAAAGGTGGAATGTTTGCAGTAAGAGAAATCTGAGCTACACGTCTGACTTTCTTAAAACAGGACTTTCAATCGGAACGATTCTGTGTTTATCTTGTCAATTAGGCAGCTTCATTAGAGGAGCGAATGCTCTTTTGTTTGCTTAATCCTTTGGTTAAGATCAATTTTTATGATCATTGGTTTGATCATTAAACTAGCGATCACCAAGTCCTTATTTGTTTGAGGATTGTGTTGAGTTTTGGATGCGTGATTGATCGTTGTCTGCTTTTTTTAGTGCTTTTTAAGCTTTTTTTCTTCCTCTAAAACAACATGTTGTCTAGCATGTTTATACGCCATCAGGTAATTATCCACGTTGTGCTCCTTCAAGTAATACCATAGTCAGTTGCATTGCAAACTGTTCTTGAGATCTTCACGAAGTTCAAGTAATTGGTATGCATCGACTTCAAGGACAGCAGCATAGTATCTTTCAATATAACTATGAAGGGTCTCATTTTTCCCTTGTGTCATAGTCCTTAAGGCACCGATATCTTTCTGTGGCACATAGCCTCTTGGAAGAACTAAACAAAGGCATATGTCAGCTGTTGAAAAGAGCGGATACTATTACGAGATATAGTACGAAACCATGTACCTACTGTCTCTCCGAAGGTGAATGGGAAAGGCTTACAGATTGCTTTTCCATGAACTCCTTGTACTTGCATAATCAATAGGTATTTTTTTAATATGGATTCTCAGATCCGTCATTCTCGTATATATTTCCAATATGGGCATGGCAAAATTAGATAAGAGATCAAGGTTTCAAATCTCAGGTGTGAAAGGACATTCGTCAAATGTCATTACATCATAAGGATCCCGATCTTGTTTTCTAATTTCTTCCATTGCGTCCTAGAGGTCTTAGACTCTCTTAATTAGGCATTTGACTCTCTTGATTAGGCGTTCATTGTTCCTTTCTAAATCAGCTTTTGCTTGTTTTCATTCAGAACATTGTCGAGTATGACTATCAACGGTAATGTGAAAAGTAGTGGAATGAATACTTATAGGTCAGGAATATGTAGGAGTGAAATGGGTACATCGTTGTGTATTAATATGTGTATGACTATGTAGATGGCCATTGTACCGAGTATCGGGGTAAGCCTTTGCTTTTTTCTTTTCTATTGTAGTATATTATTGACGATCAAGATGTCAATAAGGTTTATGTGTTAATTAACGTGATGTTCAAGTTTACTTAATCTTAATCATATTAAGAATCCTAGTTTGATATTAAGTCAGATTAGATTAATTCCTTATTCCAAAAGGATTGAAGCTAGTATATATATGTCTCAATTGTAAGACTAAATGAGCACACAAATAAAATAAAAAAATCTTTCTTCTCTCCTCTGTCATACGTGCTCTATTTTCTTTTATTTTTCTGGTTTTGTTTGTTCCTTCACACAAGTTATTCAAGCAAATAACCAACATAAAGTGGTATCAGAGCTTGAAAATAAAAAAGGACTGTACTAACAAAAGTCAAAAAAGAAAATCTACTGTTGGAATAATAGTCAGTAAAGCGAAATATGAGCGACCAAGTACACCAATTCAACAACAATCATATGTGCCACTCTTTGAGGGTGAGAACTATGATTTTTGGTGTGTAAGGATGAGAACTCTTTTCATCTCTCTGGATTTATGGGACCTAGTAGAGAAGGGATTTGAAGAACCTGAATCAATTGAATATTTGTCACAAGCGCAAAAAAAAAATATTAAAAGAAAAGCAATAAAGAGATGCCAGTCTCTTGGAAAAATTCAACAAGGAGTGTCCAACTCAATTTTTCCAAGAATTATTGGTCCAACAAAAGCAAACGAGACATGGGATATTCTTCAAAATGAATTCAAAGGGAGCTCAAAAGTAAGAATCTCTAAACTTCAAGATCTCAGAAGAGATTTTGAAAATATCAATTTGAAGGAGAATGAAAGCATGCAAGAATTTTCAAATAGATTTACAGAACTTGGAAATCAAATGAAAATATATAATGATCAAATTGAAGATAAGAAAATAGTTGAAAGGGTGCTGATTAGGTTGCTTGAAAAATTTGATCCTATTGTTTCTGTTATAGAGGAGACAAAAGACCTTTCTACAATGACGATTCAATAATTGATGGGTTCTTTAAAATCTTTTCAACCAAGATTGTTACAACGCTCCAAAAAATCTATTAAGAGTGCATTTCAGTCTAAGCTTAATTTTAATCAAAGCAATTCTTCAAGAGGTGGAAGACGAGGAAGACGAAGAGGGAGAGGAAGAGAAGGAAGTGAAAGAAGAGGACAATCTAATTATGAAAACAAATCACAATATTTGCAAAAGGAGAAGTCATGTGGAAAAATATTGTTGGTTCAAAGGCAAACCTCAATGTCATAATTGTAAAAAAATTGGACACTTGAAAAACGACTGTAGAAACAAGAACAACTAGCAAGCAAGTATTGCGAAAGAAAGAAAAGGAGATTAGAGTTCATTTTTTGCTTGTCAAAGTGCCTCTGAACATAAAAATAATTTTTGGTTTCTTGATAGTGGCTGTAGCAAACTTATGACCAGTGATGAAAAAATCTTCCTGGATATGGATGCTTCAGTTAACTCACAAGTAAAGATGGGGAATGGTGCTTTGCTACAAGTAAAAGGAAAAAGGACAATTATTGTTCAAAATAATGTTGGAACTAAGTATATACAAGATGTGTTACTTGTTCAAGACCTAAAGCAAAATTTGCTCACTTATTGGACAACTTTTAGAACATGGATATGTGGTTAATTTTTAAGATAATGGTTGCTGCATTTATGATAAAAAAGACAACATACATCTGGTGAAGAAGATAAACATAGAGAAAAATAGAAGCTTCCCGATTGTTTTCAAATATGGGGAAGATATAGCCTTGAAAGTAAACAATCTTGAAGAATCAAGGCTGTGGCATAGAAGATTTGGGCATTTAAATTTCCATGGCCTAAAATTACTTTCTCAAAATAATATGGTTGTGGGGCTACAAGGTTCTATTGAAGACAAGGAGTTTGTGAAGGTTGTGCACTTGGAAAGCATTATCGACAACCTTTTTCCAAAAGGTGTCGGATAGAGAGCAAAAAAAGCACTTGAATTAATTCACAAGGATGTTTGTAGACCTATTTCTACACTTTCTCATGGTAAAAATAGGTACTTTATTCTCTTTATTGATGATTTCACAAGAATAACTTGGGTATTTTTTATGAAGCAAAAATCTGAAGTTTTTACCATTTTCAAGAAATTTAAAACCTTTGTTGAAAAACGAAGTGGAAATTATATAAAGATTGAGAAGTGATAGAGGTAAAGAATATAATTCAAGAGAGTTTGATAAGTTTTGTGAAGATGAAGGTGTTGAAAGACAACTTACTGTTGGCTATACTCCACAACAAAATGAGGTATCCAAAAGGAAAAATCAAACCGTAATAGAGATGGCCAAGTCAATGCTTCATGAAAAAGGGTTGCCTAAAACCTTTTAGGGTGAAGCGGTTCGTACGGCTATATATTTGATAAATAGGTGTCCAACAAAAGCACTTCAAAATCAAACACCAATTGAAGCTTGGAGCGAAAGAAAGCCGTCAGTGAGACATCTCAAAGTATTTGGCTGTATTTGCTACTCACAAGTTCCAAAAGAAAAGAGACATAAACTTGATGAGACAAGTGAAAAATGCTTTTTTATAGGTTATAGCTCACAATCTAATGGCTATAGGCTGCAGGGGCGGACCCAAGAATTTATATTACCCCAGGCTAAATTTAAAATTTTATATTTTGAAGTGAACATAAATATTCATAAGTAAAAGGAAGTACATCAAATAATGTGGACACGAAATACTCTACGAATATGTACTCTAAACAAAAATAATTGTACAAAAAGATGTATAAAAACACTATTTTTTAATTATGGAATCTAACATTGCAACCTATAATAACATCTAATTATATAAGAATTAATAAATCAATTAAGAATTTTAAATTAGAATAAATCAATACATGTAATTATAATTATTTAAAAAGTGCATGTAGAACTTTATGTTTGAAAAGTACTTAGTTACCATGCTTAAATAAATTAAACAATTAAAATCTATTCATCTTTTTAAATTATAAAAATATTAGTCGTCAAGAGTTTCAATAATAAACTAAACTCTAACCTAACAAAAATGTACTTGCGTGCTATTATTTTTTTGCCAGACACTTTGACTCTTATTAAAAAATTAGATCAAAATACTCAAATTTTACTTTCTAACTTATCCTCTAAGTTAATGTAACTAATAAATAAAATCTCAACATTCACATAAAAAATTTATGAAATTGTTAATAATTTTTATTACATATGTTTTTAGTATTTTTAATAATAATGACGATGTTATATTACATTCACATACCTTGTTAAATTAAAATTCTTAAAAGCAAATTAAAGTAATAATAACATTTTGAAACCCATAATGTTTTCAATCTATTCAATAAATATATAATTTAATCATTTTATAAAATAAGTCATTAATTTCAGTTGGGAAAAAATATAATTGAATTAAGGACATATTTGAAAATAAAGTAAAAACTCTATTATTTTATGAAATTTGATGAAAACATAATTGTAACTGAATTTATATAAAAATAGAATAAAAAGTCTATCCTTATGTAAAATTAATCAAAATACAAGGGCTAGCCAAACTGTAGGTCTGCCACTGATAGGCTGTATAGTTTAAAAAGTAATAAGATTGTCATAAGTCTTTATGTGTTATTTGATGAAAAAGAACACGAAATTAGGAGCAAAGCAAAGGTGAACAAAAGGTTATTAATGTGGAAGAAATAAAAAAAAACAATCGAACCTTGGTACTGACAACAATGAAAATTTACCTCAAATATCTCCACAATCAAGTCCAAGAAAAATGAAGAGTTTGGTTGACGTTTATACGAGATGTAACTTTTGTGTCTTGGAACTTGAAAATTTTGAGCAAGCCATAGAAGATGAAGCTTGGAGAAAAGCCATGCAAGAAGAAATTGATGCCATTGAGAAGAATAAAACATGGCAACTTGTGAAGAGACCAATTAACAAAGAAATAATTGGACTAAAATGGGTTTATAGAGTGAAGCATTATTCCAACGAAAGTGTACAGAGAAAGAAAGCAAGATTGGTGACCAAGGGTTCTTCACAACAACCGGGTATTGATTACAATGAAACTTTTGCTTCGATTGCTTGGCTTGACAACATACGAACTCTTATTACAGTGGCTGCACAAAGAGGCAGGTTACTACATCAACTTTGATGTTAAATCAACATTCTTGAATGGAGAATTGGAAGAAGATATTTATGTTGAACAACCTCAAAGATTTATTGTCAATAGAGAATAACATATGGTATATAAGCTAAATAAAGCTTTGTATGGCCTCAAGCAAGCTCCAAGAGCTTGGTACACTCAGATTGACGGCTATTTCTTAAAAAAGGGATTCAATAAAAGCAAAAGCGAACCCACCTTAAATGTGAAATGCCAACGTATGTCTGACATTCTTATTGTTGCTCTATGTCGACGACTTGATTTTTACTGGCAACAATGAGAATATAATTGAAGAATTCAAAATGGGGATGATGAATAAATATAAAATGAGTGACATGAGGATGCTGCATTATTTTCTTGGCATTGAAATTTTTCAAGAAGATGATGGAGTATTTATTTGCCAAAAGAAATATGCTGAACATATTCTTAAGAAATTTGGGATGTATGGCTGCAATCCAGTTTCAACACCTCTTATAGTAACTGAAAAATTAACAAAGGAAGATAAAGGGAAGAAGATTGATGAGACCCGTTATAAAAGCTTGATTGGAAACCTATTTTATCTCATCGCCACAAGACCCGACATCACTTTTTCTGCAAGTTTGCTGTCAATATTTATGAAAGCACCAAGCCATATTCATCTTGGGGCAGCAAGAAGAGTGCTAAGATACTTACAAGGCACAATTAATTATGGCTTGAAATTTAATAGAGATATAGGTGTGAAGTTAATTGGTTTTTGTGATAGTGATTGGGGTGGCTATCTTGATGATATAAAAAGCACTTCGGGTTACGCTTTTTTACTTGGTTTTGGCATAATTTCTTAGGCATCAAAGAAGCAACAAACAGTGGCATTATCCACAGCTGAAGCTGAATATATTTCAGCATCATTGGCAACTTCTCAAGCTATTTGGCTACGAAAGAATTTTAGAAGATATTCGGGGAAAGCAAATGAAGGAACAAAATTGTTTTGTGACAACAAATCAGCTATAGACATGGCAAAGAATTTAGTTTATCATAGCAGAACAAGGCACATAAGCATCAAGTATCATTTCATACGAGAAGCAATTGGCAATGGAGATATTCAGCTCAAGCATTGCAAGTCTAAAGAGTAGGTTGCTGATATATTCACAAAAGCTTTACCAAAAGTGAAATTCCATCAACTAAGAGAGCTTTCGGGAGTTGAAGAACATCACATTAAAGGAGAGAATGTTAATTAACGGGATGTTCAAGTTTACTTAATCTTAGTCATATTAGGAGTCCTAGTTTAATATTAAGTCAGATTAGATTAATTCCCTATTGAAAAAGGATTGAAGCAAATATTTATATGTCTCAATTCTAAGAGTGAGGGAGCAAATAAATAAAATAAAAAAATATTTCTTCTCTCCTCTATCATACCTACTTTGTTTTCTTTTATTTCTCTGGTTTTGTTTGTTCCTTGACACAAGTTATTCAAGCAAATAACCACATTATGGCACTGTTCTTGTTATCAGATATAGTCACTCCATTTTTTCTTCTCAAGTCTATCAATCACAATTTTTTGAGTTTGATGGTGCTCTTTTTTCATGTGACCGCGTTCATTATGGATTTCACTGTGTCCGTGTTTAGAATGGTGATAAGTTGCCACAAAAAGAGCTATCGTTCATCATTGAGGGTTTCTTTGAACCATCGCCGCCATTGGTGTATGTCTTCAGTTTGAGGAACCTTTTCATCTCCATCCCGATCTCCCTATCCTTTGGATTATTTGTACCAACATCTTCAGATGGTCTAATTAGGCAGTGCCATTTAGATCTTAAGATGATCGATCTAGATGAATTGAAAGGCCATGAGAATTTAGAGGACAATGCTTTTTGTCTAATGGTACCCACACACAGAACCAACTGTTGATACGAAACTTTATACATTAAACTGCCGAGGTCCATCGAGATTGGGGGCTCGCTGGCGTCTTCAAATTAGAGGAATTCCAACCTTTAAGTTCGATGCATGCATACCTGTAAACTAGACAAACTGTAAGGGTGCGAATGTTGTTACCAGTAGAAAACCCTTTGATTTTTAAGTTAGAAACCAAAAATTACTGAAGTAGCAACTTAAGAGAAAACAAGAGAGAAAGAGAGAGAGTCCCAAATTCTTACGGTTTTATCAAAGGAACTCAAATGCCTTGCCTCCTGCATGGAGTGATCTCTTTATAAGGAGACTTACCTAATTCCATGTCATGTTAAAGTATTCAAGGAGAGGACATGTATGTGATGCGTAAATTAGCAAGTGTACTAGTCGGCACAAGTAATATAATGAAGAGTAGAGTATCGTCCCACAAAGATTGTATATCCTATTAGCTACCGAAATTATTCTAACCCTAATTTATTTGAATAATCGAATAGACGAATTTAGATTAAAAATAAAATAAAATAACTAAAAATTAAATAAAAATGCAGGCAGGAACAAAAATCACCAAGAGATTAAAACACTAGGACATCCGATTTCACCATAACCAATCCAATTTAATCCTCCATATATGCTATTAAAATTTATTACCCATGTTGACAGTGAATTTCCCTAATTTATTCAATATCCTCTCTCGAATAATATCAAAAATACCATAACATATTAACCCACTATATCTCTATGTGAATTTAAATATGCAAAGATTCATTAAGCTCTATGGAAATTCTTAGAAAAACTACACGAATCACGTTGGCACATCTTTATCTTTCGTTCAATTCATGGCATCCATTACACAGAGTAAAAATACATAAATCTCCTCTCGGTCTCTTTATGTATTCTCAAATCATTCAAATATTGGCCAGATATTTAAAAGCCTTAAGCACAATAATGAACACTCAATCATGGAATAATAAATTAAAAATAACACAGATTTATGGAATTAAATCTTCATAGTTAGGCTACATCGTAGCCCTAGTAAAATAAATTAGTTCATGGAAATATAAAGAGAATCCATGAATTTAATTGGGAACATTCAACCAAAATAATAGAGAAGATGTAAAGAAAAAATCAAGAAATTGTCTCTCTCTAATCTCTACAATTAACTTCTCCAAATTGTTGCTCCCGGATTTTGCAGTGGTGGCTTCTCTTGTTCTTTTGCTTGCTCTCGGTTTTCTCTCCAATTTCTATAATTTGTGCGGCTGCCCCCTTCTATTTCTCCCCCAAGTATAGCATTTATATTAGCTTATATTGTGCGCCCTAAATTCTCACATGAAAAGGAAAAAAAAAAAACAAAAGCCAAGTCGCCACTTTTTTTAAGCCCATGCACGCTTAACTTGTAAAATTTAATTGGCCAATTTGCAAAGCCAAAGCCCATCACGTGAATCATTCAAATTGCCATTTGCCAATTCATTCTTTAATGCAGCCCACGTGCCTGCCATATTTGTCAACCAAAAATTCAAGACTTCCTTATTTGGCTTTTTATTTCTTTCCTTTTTTGCTTCCATAATATTTTTATTATACTCCAATTTGTTTCCTCTTTAAGCTTCTTTTCTCATAAATATTCCCAATATTTCTACAATGATAAAATATAAAAATTAAGATAAAAATTAATATAATAAAATATAATTTAACATGAAATTAAGTTATGAAAGCATTAAAATAATAGATAAATTACGAGCACATCAGTATGCAACTTACTTATAGTTTTGGTCCAATGGTAATGTCATAATTATAGTCATGACAGTTTTCCTCACCCAACCAAAGAGATCGGTATAATAGGGTTACAAAAAATTATATTGTTTAATTTATGGGTTTCATTATAGGACCCGTCAGACAGTACAATAAACTCCTCCAAACTGGTAGGCGTACACCTCAGTAGGTGCCTTTCTTACATTAGATTTTCTCCAAGTTAAAAGATTGAATCTTGTGCATGTCTAGTCAGTAAACGGTAAAAAGATCCATTAGTTATTTAAAGAGAGAGAGAGAGAAAGTTTTTGAAACAACCTTTATAGGTGCAGTACTCGACCGAGCCCATGAAAAACTCTATATCCCAAACTTTTACGATTCTTCTTAGCTCCACCAGTCCTATGCTCCCAAATTTAATTTGGGAACTTGGGTTCAAGTTTAGGACTCTCCTTTGTGAGAACGGTTGTTATATCCCTTCACATTTTATGACAAATTTTAAGCCGTGCTTTAGTAGCATTGATATAAACGAGTCCCGATTAAATTCTGACTATCAATATATAAGTTTAATTGTACTGTAGCCAAAAAAATAAATTGAATAGGGATGAATACTGCTTAAAAATATCTTTCAATGATACCTTTACTTAATGTGCACATACATAACCAAGTAGAAAGCTCTATTTTGAATACCTTTGGTTCTTTAATAAAATCCTTCACCACAAAGTTTGGCTTCTTTAACTGATATAGTGATAGATATCTTATAATTATATATTGATCCAAAATCTGTAATTTTCAAAATCTAAAGTTTTGGGATCCATTTATATGAGAAAAGCACTTTTGTATAACAAATTAACAAAAAGGGCAATAACCACCGCAAATTTTGGATGGATAATTGTCCACCGTACGTCTAGATTTGGGTGGAGAAAAATCACCACATCACTAAATTTGTTATGAAATCTATATCTATATAAGAAAAGACAACATTGGAAAAATGAGGGAAACCCCCTAATTATTTGACTAAACTAATCAAAACCCTCTTGATATTTTTAAACACATCCCTGAGTATCAACTTTTTTTATTGATCTTACCATTTTACCTTTGGCAGTAGTTTGATGTTACGAACACAAATAAGCAAAATTATTAGAAAAAGTACGTGAATTGTCATAATTTTCTAATTAATTTCAAAAAGTTTTTCAGTATTAATTAAAAAATTAAATGTAAAATAAATATACATAAACTATTTTTTTAGAGAATAATAAGTTGAATAAATATTTACACATACACATACATACATACATAAATCTACTCCTAGCTTTGTAGTTTTTAAATTTTGCAGCTCGTAAAGTTATAAACATGGCTAAAATGATTGGTACTAATGAGATAGAGTCAATGAGAATTGAGCTGGCAGAGATAAAAAGAAGCCTAAGATCATCATTCCGGCTTCAGACCAACGGTTTCAGAAGTAGCTCTACAATAAGTTCAACGATGGAAGATACTGATATTGAAATAAAATACCTTGCAGTGGGCTAAAATTTAGAGATTACATACTTATAACCAGCTGAAAGCACCTTTTTTGAGATAAATGACAATAGAAACTTGGTTGATAATCAAGGAAAACAAGCGATTGATGTTACCAAGCTTGGAGCACTTGGAATGACATGTATTCATTTAGAAGCTTATCAAAGACATTGAGCACGACAACCTTCAGCTGTTGCTGAAATGTCATGCACCGCTTAAAAAAGAAAAAGCCACACGTGCCTAGTAAATTAAGTGGCCAGCTGCCTATTGCATGCAATATGAGCTGCTTGCTTCACTCTTTGCTTCCCGTATGCATGTTCCACTTGTTTTCTTGAGGCATAATGTTTATATATAAATTATGAGCTGCTTGTTAATGGATTCACTTACAGTCGAGACCAAGACAGAGATAGAGAGGAAAAAGGAAAGAAAAGAAAATGGTAGAAAGAAAGGAAAGAAAATTTAAAGAGAAGAGAAGAAAGAAAATAAACAGAAGGGATATTATCATTTTACTACCAAAGTTATTATGACATATCATGTCAGTACTATGGTTTGCCGAAAAGTACACTTTACTACCAAAAGTTTGCATCGTTATCAATTTACTACCATTCCGTTAAGAACGTTAAAAATTTACTGATGTCATAAGGACATCAAAGACATTTCCAGCTGTAAAAGTAAAATTGTCTGTTAATTTGATAGATAAAATATCATTTTACTACCAAGATTTTAGGGGAATTATCATTTTACTACCAAACTCTTGGGGGTAAAATCAACTTTTAACTCAATTTCCGTTAAACATTAATATTTTCTTAACAGAATAGTAGTGAATTGATAACGGCGCAAACGTTTGGCAGTAAAATGCATTTTTTGGCAAACCATAGTACTGACATCATATGTCATAATAACTTTGGTAGTAAAATGATAATTCCCTTAAAAAGAAAGAAGAGAGGTCAAGAGTAAAGGAAAAGAAAAAAAATAACAAAGTTATGGGAACTGAAATTGAATAGTTAGAATCATATCCGTTGGATTAGTGGGTGACAAATTTATGGAATTTAAGGAGTTTTGATTTTATTTACATCATACGTTTAAGTTTTTATATCAATTCCAACCTTTAATTTTTGAACTCTGTAGTTTAGTAGAAATATGAGAATTCAGGAACCCAATGAACCCTTGAGTGAAACAAGATCTGTGAGTGGATACTATTAGAAAATTACTCAGAAACGGTTGTTTTACTCATTTGGCTCATGTTATTAATAGTCAAGTCAGTGATGTGAAACTAGAAGATATTCCCTTGGTGAAAGAGTACTTGAATGTGTTTCCTAACGACCTTCTTGGTTTGCCACCTGATAGAGAGGTAAAGTATCCTATTGATTTGATTCTAAGTACAACCCTATTTTTATGGCCCCATACTCGATGGCTCTATTGGAACTACAAAAGTTGAAGGTACAATTACAAGAATTAGTCGATAAGGGATTCATTAGACCTAGTGTATCTCTGTGGGGAACACCAGTATTACTTATGAAAAAGAAGGATGAAACTATGAGATTGTGTATAGATTACAGGCAGTTAAATAAAGTCACAATTTGAAACAAATACCCGCTTCCTTGGATTGATGATTTATTTAATCAGCTACACGGTGTGACAGTTTTCTCGCAGATAGATTTACGTTTGGTTATCATCAATTGAAGATTAAAGATGTTGATGTACGTAAAACCACATTTAGGACTCTTTATAGACATGATGAGTTTTGGTGATACCATTTAGGTTAACTAATATCCCCGCGGTAGTTATGGACCTCATGAATTAAGTGTTTAGTCCTTATTTTGATTCATTTGTCATTGTATTTATTGATTGATTACCACACGTGCTTAGTAAATTAAGTGGCCAACTGCTTGTTCCATGCAGTATAAGCTGCTTGCTTCACCTCTTTGCTTGCCACATGCATGTTCTACTTGCTTGCTTGAGTCAGTGATAGTGTTTATAAATAAATTAAAAGCTGCATGTTAATGGATTTACTTACAACTGAGACCAAGATAGAGACAGAAAGGAAAAAGGACAGAAAGAAAAGAAAAGGGAAAGAGAAGAGAAGAAAGAAAATAAGAAAAAAGAAAGAGAGGCTGAGAGTAAAGAAAAAAAAATAGTAGCAAAGTTATTGGAACTGAAATTGGATAATTAAAATTATATTCGTTGAATTAGCGGGTAACAGATCCATGGAATTTAAGTAGTTATGAGTTAATTTAGATTATACGTATAAGTTTTTATATAAGTTCTAACTGTTAATTTTTGAACCCTATATTTTAGGAGAAATCTAAGAATCCAGAAACCCACAAGAGCCCCAACGAATCTCAGTATAAATTAGAATTTGTTAATAGATACTATTATTACTATTATGTATTTCGTGAAGCATTTATGTTTGGTAGTATAATTTAATATCATGTTATGATTACATGTACACATATTATATGTTTGATTGAGTCATGAAATGTGATTGCCAGTCACTATATATGTACCCTTCCCCTTAGACTCTGCACATGCATATTGACAGTTAGGTTGCTCTATCTATATGAGGTAGTTAAATTCCGCTGGGCATTGAGAGGTTTTTCCATACACTACTCGTGCCATGATAATCTATGGAAGTATTGATAGTTATTTCCTCTAGGTACTATTTGGTACAATTTTGTCATGTATTTATGATTTCTATGTTTGCTGATGTATTACAGCCAATGCTGAGTTATGTCACATTACTATGTATATACCCTTGTATGCTACTTTTATATATATATATAAATCATATCCATTTACTAACCCACAAACTCATTATTTTTTTATGTACCCTTTTTCTCCTAGCATTCTATAGGATTTCATGCTGATCAATTCTAGTCAATTGAGCTTGGCCCACAAGACGCATTACTGCATGACATGCGTTTTGAGCACGTTTATGTTGCTTATGTTTTCATGTATATATTTGTAGTGGAAGTATGTATAATGAGATATGAACTGTACAAGTTTTGAATATATATTTTTGGATAAGGCGTAAATGTTGTTATGTGTCTATAGTAAAGGCCATTTCTTTTATTCATGAATTAAGTTTATGCCGCAAGTTTTAATTATTAGATCGCATGATTCACCTTAAATCTAAAGCATAAGTTGAGCCGGGTCGTGTCTGCAAATCAGAAAAGGAATGGACAAGTGAGCTTTTATAAACTAATTATGTGTATGAATCTTTCTAAATGAATTTGCAAAAGTATGCAGGTACATAGATTCGGAAGAATCATCTTAAATTATTGAATCACATCATAAGAGTACTCTTCATATGGCTTCGTTTTACTTTCCAATTCAAAGTTGCATTTCTCTTCTTATGTCTGCAACGGCATAAATGCTTCATTTTGTTCGATAACCTATATATATATATATATATATATATATATATATATATGTAGGCCCACTATAGAGGAAAAATATAAGAATTTGTGCATGGAAGCCAAGTGTGAGGTTGTTTGAGGAAAGCCACTCCCAACTCTATGGAATTCTTTTAATGGCATGATTTTTGTAAGTTTCTTCATCTTTTAGAAAGTACTTACCAAAATATTTGGTCCTTATTTAAGGGTTTTATATAATAGCCAAAATCCTACACATATAACATCAAATAATATCATATGTTTCTTGTCTGTTATATATTTAATTACCAACCTCTAAAAGGTCTTTTTTTAATGTAGGTTGCTAGTCTTAGTATATACTAGTTGAAACTTGCTTTTCAGGTTACAAGTCACTTGAAGCGAAGATAAACATTCTTAATCATATGAGAGGATGTTGAAGCCTGGAAGGACAAAGAGAGGTTTTATATCAGTCTACTCAACTCAATTCATTAATCAAAGATCTTTTTAGGGTCAACATTGCTAATTGTTTCACCATTTAACATTCTCTTAGATTTTCTGGCTCCACTATAGCTCTTGATATCTTTTTAAGTTTTATTTCTTCTTGTGCTTTGGTGTTTGCAAGCATTTACCTGGCTTATAAGAATTTTTTTCTGTATCCTACTTATGGAAGCTACATAATCCGTGATGGTTGTGCATTATTTTAGAAGAGTTGCTAATTAATTACTCCAGAATTTTTCTTCTAAAGCCATATGGCAATTTGTGGATTTTGCTCAGCTAATAATATGTTACGCCTATCAATCCTTGTTGTACCTGCATTCAAGTTGCTATATGCTTTAGAACAGTTGCATTTTCTGATTCTTTCTAAAAGCAGAGGCTATTTTTTGGTTAACTTCATAAGTTATAAATATAGCCAGTCTTTTTTAGTTGTGCTTTTTCCCAGCTTGGGTGTATGCGATTCCAGTCACTATATTGAAAGTTCCTTTAGTTGAAGCTCTGGCTTGGACACGTCTTACTTATTATGTCACTGGATACAGCCCACAGCTCTGGAGGTGAGCTTCCTGAAAGCTTTGTGTTTATTGGTGCACTAAATCCTGTTATGAAATCATATGTTTTAGGCTCTTCCGCCAATTCATTATACTTTTTGCTGTGTACTTTACATCAATATCCATGTTTCGATTTGTGGCATCAACCTTTCAGACTTTGGTTGCTGCTATCACTGCCGGAAGTTTTGTGAAACTGTTGGTGTTATTGTTTGTGGGTTTCGTTATCTCGAAATGTAAGACAATTTACACTTTCTCCAATTTTATTTTAGAATCATCAGATCAGCCTAAAAGGTTAAACTTGTGGTGATTATCGGTTGTAGTCTATGCCAGTGTGGTCAAAGTGAGGCTTTTGGATTTCTTCTATTACATACAGGGAGATTGGTCTCTTTGTAAATGAATTTCTTGCTCTTCAGTGGCAAAAGGCGTGTCTTACAGAATAAGATTTTTGGTTAAGCATTATACTTGCTAGAGAAGTTTCTCCTATTACTTCGGGTTTGATAATGCTTATTGTATGGCAATATGATACTCATTTTTAATTAACATTTGTAGAAAGTAATTTGTTTGTTTGTGTGCTTCTTATTATATTGTAGCCCACAACACTACAATAGGGCAAGAAATACTTGAAAGTCGTGGACTAAACTTTGATGGATATCTTTTATGGATATCACTTGGTGCATTGTTTGACTTTACCTTACTTTTAACATTTGCTTTACCTTGGCCTTAATTTTCTTGAAAAGTAAGTTTGTCTTTGTAGTAATTATGAGCCAACTTAAGAAGAATCAGAGCAATACATGTTTATATGCCTAATTTAATAGAAATACAGTTTTCTTGGCATATCGTGCTGTGATTTCAGTCGAAAAGTTTTCTGAGATGCAAGGAAGTGAAGATTCCACTTTTAGTGAACTTGTGAAAGCGAATTCTAGGAGTACTCCTATGAAATTATAGGCTTATTGAGGTCGGTGTTCTAACAACAGTAATGGGGGTTAGTGAAGCTAGAAAAACTACTTTGTTGGATGTTCCTATAGGAAGAAAAATAAATGGCTATATCGAGGGGAAATTAAAATTGATTGGTATCCTAAGGTTCAAGAAACATTTACTAGAGTTTCAGGTTATTATGAACAAGTAGACATACATTCTCCTCAAATCACTATCAAAAAATCTGTAATTTCTTTTGCCTTGTTACATCTTGCTCCTGGGATCAATTAAAAAACTAAAGCTGTGAGATCCTATAGCTCTAATGTTCACTAATTGCTTTAGGTTTTACATGGTGGATATTTGATGCTTTGGATGGCATATTACAATAAGAATTTGTGAACGATGTCCTTGATGTTGATGGAATTTTTTTTTAATTCCCAAAAGCAAATAAATTCTAATTTGAATAAATGTTAATCCCTAATATTATAAAATATCATGATTTTCACATAATCATAATTAAGAGAAGACATTTCTTGATCTATAGTAATTTTTCTTGATCAAATCTCACTGCTAAGAATTAAAGATTAGCAAAATTAATTTATCTCTCTTGACCCTTTTAGAGTTACTCACTTTTTGATGAAGTGAAAATTAACATGATATCCTTTTTATATATTTGGTGGAGAGAGGATCAATTTTAATAAAATCATAATTCGCACCTTCTATCAAAGTGGGCAGTTAATTTTTTCTTAATTGACTAATAGGATTTCAGCCAATAATATATTTTATTATTACTAATTTAATAATGTGGCACGTGGGCCACTATAAATATTCCAACACTTGAGACCATTGAGCTTGACGAAATTAAGGATTCCTTAGTTTGCATACCAGTGGTAATTGTCTATCAACTAAGCAACGTCAGCGGCTTACTATAGCCATCAAACTTGTTGCTAATCCTTCTATAATTTTTATGGATTAACCTACAACTGGTCTTGATGCACGAGCAGCAGAAATTGTCATGCAAGCTGTGAAGAATGTAGTTGATACAGGAAGAACAATAGTTTGCACTATCCACCAAGTATCGATATATTTGAAGCATTTGATGAGGGAAAACATTTTTAACTTGTTCGAGCGATATATACTTTTATAATCCATGGTTCAGTTTTGGCATATCAAGTTGCTTTCACTTGTGGATAAAGAGACATAGTTTTGCTTGACCCGATCGAATTATTCTCACTTCGATGTGTTGGAAATATATATGAATATATATGAATATATTTATATATATAGGGTTCTATCATCTTGAGGTCACCCATGAGGGATGCATGACCAAGAACAAGTGATCATTTTGAGTTAGAACTCTATAATATCTTGTAATATTATATTAAAGATATTAAGTGATCATTAAGAAGATGATCACTCCAACAATTGTTTAAGCTTATTTAGAGATCATTGAGAAGATGATCACTACTTCTTGGAATGCTATAAATAGAGGGCAAATCCATAGAAAATAAGTTAAGCAAAAATCAAGCTAAATTTAGAGAAAATTCAAGCCAAGAGAAGCTTAGAGGGTTCTTGCAACGTGAATAGAGAGGATTTTCCGACTTTGTGATCGTTCTCCACTGTAAAATCAGTAGCACAACCTTGGTTTATCGGTTTTCCGCATATAATCCGGGTATGTGTTTAAATTCGGATTTTCAAGTTTTTATGTTGATTCTTGCTCGAAAATCAACATTGGTATCAGAGCTAAATAGGTTGTGTTCTGATTTAAGCATGTAAAGTTTGAAACCCAGCATGTTCTTTAAGAAATTCGTTTTTTTTATCAAGAACACATATTAATGGCATGTTAAAATTTACTTGTTTTTGATGCCATGCAACTGGATTAATAAACATATTAAGGTATATATATTAATTCCTAGTTGCCATGAGGATTAATATGATCCATGTAATGAGTAAAATGAAAACCTAGGTATGGAACCCGTAAGTTTATTTTACTCATATCTTTCATGATACATAACATAATAATATGAAATCAGTATCATTAGAAAGAGCATGAAAATATCTTTCCAACGGTATATCATATGCAAAATTCCGACGTTTGGTTAGAGAGAACGGAGCTTTCGAAGTTCTGGTTCGAAATCTGGAAATTTTGTTTTTAAGGTTGAAGACGATGAACACTGTAGCTAACACTGTAGCGGGCCGAACCGAACCGGTTTTTGAGTTGAACCAGTTTTTGTTTTTCTAAGGAAAGCCCACTCGCGGCGGTGGAGAGTGTAATCCACGCGCCGCCTTCCCGATTGAATTTTGAGGCGCCGTTTGCGGCGACTATTTCAATTTTTTATTCTCTATTTTTATAAAATTTAAAAATTAATTTATAATATGGTTATATATTTAATTTGAATTTTATTCAAACAAATGCTTTAAAATTAGAGAATAATATTTTTTGTAAGTATGAAAAATATGAAAAAATATTTTTTGCATATGATAATACTTTCTGAAGAGGGTTGTGCTTCAGTGGGAGCATAACAAAACTACTTGAAAAATAAATGAGAATAATCCTGGCGTAGTAATATGGACGAATTGCATGTCTAGGAAAATTCTGACAAAAAGGGCATGGGCCTAAGGAACTTTGGTATTTAGAGAGATTTTTCAAATCTCCACCATCTTCCTGGGAATTTTCCTGGTGCATTATCCACGTGAACAGATGCATGAGGGATGTATTCTTATGACATTTTTTTTGGGAGTTCTATTATTGTTAAAATTCTGAGGGAATAAACAATAAATGAATTAATATTTTGCGCATTACACTAAAAAATTATGTTAACTTAATGTTTGGAAATGATGATGATTGGAAGCCTCGACGACTTTTCGAATCAAATCTTTACATTAAACTTATCATATTTTTGGTTATTTGTTTGCGGCAAAATAATTAAATATGTGTAATAAAATCAAGAAAGTTTTCTTATCTCCGTGTTTTGTGTTTTTTCTTTAGAAGAAATGGCAACAAACAATGTCGTGGCTGAATTAAATAAAGGAATTAAACTGAACGGTAACAATTATGATATTTGGTACCGTAAAGTTCAAAACCTCCTTGAATTACAAGACTCACTAGAGGTAATTACAAACATTATGACTGAGCCACCAAAGGGTAACTCTGCTCAACATAAAAAGGATCTTGAAGCTTATGCAGCTTGGAAAATAAAAAATCGTAGTGCGCGCATTTTGTTGCTGAGCACTATGGAAGATGATTTTATGTGTGAGTATGAGGAATACCAAATGGCTCACCAAATATGGAATGCCTTGAAAGAAATGTATGGTGGTACTTCTACCACTAAACTCAGAAGACTCACTATTAAATTTGACACTTACAAATTGCGCCCCAATACTTCGATGGAGCAGCATTTGAGAGAAATGTCACTTTTAATAAGAGAGTTAAAAAATGCTAATAGCATTATAACTGATGAACAACAAGTTCAGGCAGTGATAAGATCTCTTCCAGATAGTTGGGAGCATATGAAAGTTAACATGACACACAATGAGAGTGTCAAGACGTTTAAAGATATTCAACGTCACTTGGAGTTAGAAGATGAGCGCCTAGTGGCAGCTAAATCTTCTACCCAACTTTATATGGCTGATACCAACTCGCGAAAAGCTTCGGGCTTTAAACAAAAAAAAGGAGGTAAAATCTCCTCTCAGAGAAGGAAGAAATCTGATCAAGGGCAATCCAGTTTGGGTAAGCGCAAAAGAGGAAAACGCGCTGGTCAAAAGAAGGATATGAGCAAAGTGACGTGTTATAATTGTAACAAACTTGGCCATTTCGCTCGTGATTGCATTGAGCCGAAAAAGGTACATACTAAATCCACAAATTTACATAATATGTATGTAATAGGCTCCGTTTATATAACTGAAACTCATCCTTTGTGGATTGTAGATTCAGGAGCAACGGAACACGTAGCCAATGAACGTGGAGCCTATGTGGAATATCGCCGGATTAGTCAAGGGACTAAGTGGATATACGTGGGGAACAACTCAAGGGTTGAAGTTAAAGGGATTGGCACTTGCAAATTACAACTGCATGGTGGCCAAATGCTTTATCTCCATGATGTGTTATATGCACCAGAGATCCGACGAAATTTAGTATCTATCACTGTACTTCTAAACATGGGATATCATGTGATATTCCATGATGTTTGTATGCAATTAGTTCTTAATAAAACCTGTTTTAACTCATTTGCGACCCTGGGGGTCTGCAGCTTATGTTCACAATCTTTCTCATACACACGGAAAATTGGGTGCAAGAGGAAAAAAATGTATTTTTATAAGATATCCTGAGCACTCAAAAGGGTATGTATTGATTGGTGAACGTGATGATGGAACTATAACTGAACTAGAATCACGAGATGTCACATTCTTAGAGAATGAATTTCCTAGCATTACAGATGTTGACAAAGATATTCGTTTATATGAAGTGAATGATCCACTGAGTATTGTCAATCGACCGAGAAAACCCAGATTTGCCTGGGATTTCTGATCCTAGTGGGAGTCAACCATTTTATGGAATGACTTCACAGGATGCCTCAATTCGAAGGAGTAATCGTATTTCCATCCCACGTCGTCGTTTTGAGATTGAGGGGGAGGCATTTATGGTTGCTTCACACGATAGCGATGAGCCAAGAACTTTTAGTGAGGCTATTGCATCATCTCATTAAGGAATTATGGATAAAAGCAATGAATGAAGAGATGGAGTCCATGAAATCAAATCAGGTCTGGGACTTGGTTGATTTACCGCCTAAACGAAGAACCATTGGAAATAAATGGGTTCTACGTATAAAACGAAAGGCAGATGGCACAATTGAGAGATATAAGGCACGCTTAGTAGCGAAAGGATATACCCAACAAGAAGGTATAGACTATGAGGAAACTTTTTCCCCTGTGGTAAGGTTTGCCTCAATAAGATTGATTCTAGCAATCGTTGCACATATGGATCTTGAATTACATCAAATGGATGTTAAAACAAAGATTTCTCAATGGAGAACTAGAGGAAGAAATATACATGGATCAGCCTTTGAGGGGTTATATATTGCAAAACCAAAAGCGCAAAGTTTGCAAGCTTAAAAGGTCAATATATGGGCTGAAACAATCCTCTAGACAATGGTATCTTAGGTTTCATGAAGCCATAATTTTTTATGGATTCTTGATGACCGAAGAGGACCATTGTGTGTATGTTAAAAGATCGAAGATAACTTTGTTATCTTATCTCTATATGTGGATGATATTTTGTTGGTGAAACAATCTAGAATTTGTCAAAATCATTAAAGAATGGTTATCCTCAAATTTTGAAATGAAAGATATGAGCGAAGCAGCTTATATTTTAGGAGTTAAAATTCATAGAGATCGTTCAAAAAGACTCTTATCTCTTTCACAAGAGACATACATTAAGAAAATTCTTGAACGATTCAATATGTCAGATTGCAAACCTATGGATACTCCCATTTCAAAAGGACAAACTCTAAGCCTTGAAATGTGTCCTAAGACTCCTGAAGAAATAAAAGCAATGGCACGAGTTCCGTACTCGAGTGCTGTTGGCAGTCTTATGTATGCTATGATGTGTACTAGACCGGACATTTGTTATCTTTGTGGGATTAGTGAGTAGATACCAATCAAATCCGGACGAAAGCATTGGAATGCAATCAAGAGGATTATTGCATATCTAAAAGGCACCGCCGACTACTCTTTATGCTATCGGGGAGGTGAATTGCGCCTAATTGGTTATACAGATGCCGATTGGGGTGGCGATCTAGATGAGCGTAAATCGACCTCCTGGATATGCATTTTTACTTAGTCGTGGCGCGATTTCTTGGAGTAGCAAGAAACAAACATGCATTGCTCTATCTACGATGGAAGCTGAATATGGGCATGTTCAAAGAAGGCTGCAGAAGTCGTATGGCTTAAGAGATTTATTGAAGATCTCAAAATAGTTACTGATTCTTCTAGACCAGTAATTATACATTGTGATAGCCACAGCCATATCTTTTACAAAAGATGCCAAATACCACAGTAAGTCAAAACACATAGAGACCAAGTACAATTTTGTGAGAGAAATTGTAGCACAAAGAGAAGTGCTAATACAATACACATCTACACATTTTATGGTAGCAGACCCATTTACAAAAGCCATAACACGAGATGTTTATTTGAAACATACTCGATCATTGGGTTTACATAGATTGTAAAATTGTACTTGATGAGATATTGTTTTTGAGTAATGGACATATGATAAATTTTTATATGATTAAATTCTTCTTATCATTTGTCTATATATATATAAAAAAAAAATTTTTTTGATTACACATATTTAGAGTAAAGTTATGTCATCAGGTTTTGATCGGCTTTCTTACACAAACGATCGCCTCAGTTGCTAGAAAAGCAAGCTGAGATGAGACAATAGAGAGAGAATAAGATACTATGTATATTCTCACGGAGCATTTATAAATGTGTCGCCTTGACTGGGTCAAGATGAGGTTTATATATATATATAAAACCGACCATGATATACCCAATAATCATGGAAACCTGATTAAAGCCAGATGTGAGTCTTTAATTTGGCGCTTTAGATAAGCGAGCTTATTAAAAACTCAGGTTAGACGCTTGAGTAGCGACTGAACTAAGATCTGTACAGTGAAATAATTTAGACACACGCTCTCAGAAAAGAGAATTCACTGTAGCACGTATTTCATACAACGTGTGCTTAATGACCAAATAAAGAAAAATGAGAAAATTTCCCTTATTCTCATTGTGTAAAGTTTCTTTGAGGTATTATGAACCTCAATAAGTATCCTCACATACTATCAGCTATATTTTGAGGTGATAGATTAATGTTTGCTACTTTAAACTTATTTTCTATAGCTATGAGGTTATTCGGCTTATGAAACGAGTTTAGGAAAGCAGTTAATCTAAAACTAAGAAATATGAGAGTGATGGGAAGATTCATTACTTACATCTACCTTATGTTTTTCACTGGTACCGATTGTATAATCTGGGATTGATACAATTGTGATTACATAGAGTGTATATTGTCAAGTATAGCTTTCGATATGGGACTTAGTATACTTGAATTTGATGTAATAAAATGGAATCTAGGATACATGATGAACAACTTTTTTGTATAGAATACAATTGAGATTAAAAGCAATATAGCTCCTGCTTATTGTTCATGGGTCACACGTTGCATTTGCTAGTATGATAACTGAGTTTTTAAGGCTTGAAGAGAGAGTTCTCGTTGCACTATAAACATCCCATCATATGTGAGTGGGAGATGTTGGAAATATATATGAATATATATGAATATATTTATATATATAGGGTTCTATCACTTTGAGGTCACCCATGAGGGATGCATGACCAAGAACAAGTGATCATTTTGAGTTAGAACTCTATAATATCTTGTAATATTATATTAAAGATATTAAGTGATCATTAAGAAGATGATCACTCCAACAATTGTTTAAGCTTATTTAGAGATCATTGAGAAGATGATCACTACTTCTTGGAATGCTATAAATAGAGGGCAAATCCATAGAAAATAAGTTAAGCAAAAATCAAGCTAAATTTAGAGAAAATTCAAGCCAAGAGAAGCTTAGAGGGTTCTTGCAACGTGAATAGAGAGGATTTTCCGACTTTGTGATCGTTCTCCGACCAGAAATCAGTAGCACAACCTTGGTTTATCGGTTTTCCGCATATAATCCGGGTATGTGTTTAAATTCGGATTTTCAAGTTTTTATGTTGATTCTTGCTCGAAAATCAACACGATGAATTAATACAAATATTTTTATATGGATCTTCAGTTGATCTTCTTGAAAACGGGTGGGCGCACCATCTACTGTGGACCTGAAGGAAAGCATTCAAGTCATACAATACTTTAAGGTTAGTTTATTTGCTTTCAAAATACTTGTAAGCGCAATATGCTTCTCTTCTTCCATTTTCTTGTTGGTTCTTACAATCCTTTTTTTTTTATTATTATTTTAACCAACCAATGACTAGACTGTTGGTTAAAAATCATTTTGCAGCATAAATATACGAATCACAATTCTCATACAACATATAGAATTACCATAATCTAAAAGTTGTAGCTTTGCTTTTTCTCAGAAGTAATTAGGTTCCCAAGTCATGATTTATCACCACCAATCTTGTTAGTTCATAATCTATCACCAATAATTGTGTTCGATCACGATTTGTACTAGCGATATTCTAAGTCTAAGATATGACTCAAGTTTGATCTGCAGTCGACGTGTGAGAGCCTTTATCGCTACTGAAAGTACCTAGTTACAAAAAACTTTTTCTTTCAAAATTAGAGAGAAAAATTCTTTTTCTCTTTTCTGTATATTATGACTCTTTTATTATTCTATGAAAGAACAAGCCCTTTTATATCTTTTAATAGAAACCCTAGGTCCTTACTCATCTCTTTTTTATTCTATTAAATTAAAAACATTTGATTTAAATTAAAATATAAAATTAAAGCAAAAATTGGCCTTATAATTGTTCTTACTATAAGGGCCCGCCTTGTAAAATAACACGAAGCCCTTTATACGCAAGTCTATTAAATGGACCATCTCACCAAAATATATTTTGAGTTTTCACCACAAATTGCTAGTTATCTTACTTATTAATCCAATATTGGTGTAGTCAATTAAATAAGTTAACCCGAGGATCATATGGGTACATACAATAATTAGGCTTATAATTAAACTAGTCCGATTATTTAATTATAAATTACACCACTAAATATTAGAATTGACCTTTATAATATTATGCTATATAGGATAGTGTTTTCGAATAGTAATTCAATTCATGCCATATTGATTTTTTTACTGAACAATCATTGTACCACATCGCTAATTAAATTAATATCTTAACTGTCCAATCAATTTAATTACATGTTGTTCCTTGGCACTTGTTGGTCTTCTCTAATGATCATTTTCAACACTCTGGCCAGAGAATTCTATGATCAAGTACTGAAAATCTGTTAAGAGATATGTTCAATAAATTTTACATTGTTAATCTATAAGCTCACTGCTCATAAATGCTTCCACTAAGATAATAGATAATCTTAACTACAAATGTATGTTGCACCCATTAGTAACTCAAATAAAATGATAATTACAAACATGAAACTATAATTAACTTAAGATATAGATTGCAATAGAATCAATGTCTATGAGATTTAACATAGTCATTTCATGGTTAATTAAATCTCATATGTGATTTAGTTTAATGTAGTCAAAGTACATCAATAAATTCATACATAATTAAGACAAATTATTCAATAAATTTATTACAATCAAAACAAAAATAAAGTGTTCAATTCTACTGCAAGCTCAATTTATTTAATTGTAAGACAACTTGTACCTATGTTTTCTGTGAATCTATATGATGACTACATAAATACGTATAATACGATTAAACAAACTTTATTCAAATTATTTATGCAATTAAGATATGTGAAAAGTATCTCAAGTATTTCATTAATCAAAATATGTATTTATTGTAAATCAATATGGTTTAACGAGCACATAATCCCAACAGCCTCCCACTAGCTCTCAAAGCATATCTAGTATAATGCGAGTGCTCTAAGACTCTAAGTACAGGTTATAAAGGTTTCCATTAATGACCATTGTAATAAGATCTACCATATAGCATTGGAATGCCATTTGGGGTGCATTTTGTGTAACCTTTTTTACGTTATTCCCTTAAAGAGATAATATTCCCTCTCATTATGTTTTTCTTTCTTGTGATTTCTTGGCTCTTATAGTTGATCAATTGCACCACCACTATACTACTACAGTTTAATAGATACAGTTACTATAGGTACCATTTTGGTTCCTATGACTTTGTCATAGTTATCCTGTTAAACTACTAAAATTTAACAGATGCAATTGGTGTAGGTACCGTCTCAAAATCCTAAAAAGGCTTGTGGAGTTAATCAACTTTTTTAGTAGCTACAAATTCAACCACATTTTTAGTTTTAGTTATGGAGTCTATAATACTAAATTATTTCATACTCCTATTCCTCATATCTCCACTTCCCAATATAAACACGATTTAGAAATAAATTTCCTGGAATCCTTTTCTAACATGAAGTCAGAACCTTTTGTAAAACACATTAGAATGAGATCTCGACCAAAATACATGAGTATATAATTTCTTAGTTCTTTTCTGAATCTATATTAAACAATTAACAATATTTTGATATCTAAGGTTTGAGTGATATCTATTGACCATCTAACTGCAAAATAAGATTTTATTATGACATAAATGAGACTTTATATTCACAGCTCTTGTATAGGTACTTTGTCTCATTTTATCTATCTCATCAAATGTATAAGAACATTAATCTTGGAGAATTTATAATTCTATTTCTAAATGATAAAAATGATTCTTGGAATTTAAATATTTACTCAAAGCAGTATCTCATCAATATAAGCAATTCAAGATAAAGTTATAGTTTTATTCTTCTAATTCACCAAACGCTAGTACCAAGAATATAATTTTCTACTTTTTGGTCACTTTTATCAAACTATTTTACTAACAAACTCTTTATTATGAATGAAGCTCCTTTATATTTTTCTATTAAGAGGATATTATCATTATAAATAATTATTAATGCCACAATCTTTTTCTAAATTTGTTGTACACACAAGGCTTATCAAAATTCTATATGAATCTAAACGATTTAATTGTTTGATCAAATCTGATGTTTGTACTGGGATACTTGCTTCAATCCATAAATTGATCTTTGCAACTTACACACCACATGTTCTTGACATTTTCCAATGTTGAGTATTAGAAACTATATATTTATAAAGGAGAAAATCATCATTTTACACTTTAAGTCTCACTAACATCTCTACCTTTATATATTTAAGTCCCTTGTTATTTAATTATGTGTATTTTGTTTTAATTAAGTATTTTATGTATTTTAGGGGCATCATGGTCATTTCACAATGAACGAGAGATCTGATAGCAAAACAAACATTACTTTTGAACTCAAGATAGTCGAAAACCTTAGGAGGAGCATAAAAGGAAAAAATGGCACTGTTCACACATACGGCACTATTCACATGTACGGTACTGTTCATGGTACTGTTCACGACACTGTTCACACCGCGTCGCTGTTCAAACCGCGTACAAACCGTATTACTGTTCAAACCACGTGGCCAAACCGCGTACTGTTGATTGATGACGTGGCGTAATCCTGAGCGTCCAAACTGTTTTTAATCCGATGGCTATGATTTACTCAATGTATCTATAAAAAGGGGGTTTCTCCCCCCTAATTTGATATCCCTGAATCTATTTTTGAGCTCTATTTTCTGTAATTCCTTCTCCATGTTGTATTTTCTACGTATTTTAATAAATTTTCATTTTACCGTTAGTTCAATTATGAGTTGCTAATTTTCTTTCAAGCTTGGGTTGAAGGTGAAGTCTCAACATGTTCCATGAGCTTTATTTGGTAAATTTATTTTCTCATCCCCTTTAATTTTTGTGGATATTTTGACTTTTCGTCGACAGATAGTAATATTTTTGTCTAGATACCGCTCTGGTTTAACTGGCTCCCTAGTACAAGGTTATTACTATTTGGCACGATAAGCCCTTAGCACCATATTGATTAGAGTGAGGTTCATGAGGTGTGGAAATCCCCCTCATGATTTAATTGATATTAATAAGGAATATTTAGCCCATGGTGCATGTTGATACGGATCCAAATACCCAAGTGCTTTATCTCAATAGTTTCTAGTTTAATTTATTCCTGCCATTCCAATTTAAATTCTAGCAAAAATCACATCCACCACAAATCCAACCAACCACTTACTAAATTAATTCTACATATAATTAAAATCCACCTCCTCGTGAGATCGACACTCGACACCATTGATCTATTCTATAATATATTCGTGCGCTTGCGAGTTCAACACAATTTGCACAAGTTTTTGGCGCCGTTGCCGGGGAGGTAAGTATTTTAATTGGTAGAATTAATTTTTGTAAATAATTTTTTTTTATTTTTTAGTTGTTTTCTTTTATTTTTTTCTTATTTTAAAAAAAAGTAAATCTGGATTCTAAGGTTAGTATTTCTTTTTCACTTCTTTAAATTTCTATAATTTAATTTTCAAGTTATTTTTTTCTTTAGTTTGTAATTTTTCATTTATCTTGCTAATTTGTTAATTTATTTTTAGTTAATTTATTTCACGTATTTTTTTAGTGTGTTTTCATAGTAACGTTGTAACAGCGCAATAAGGTTAGTATCATAATTTCTCTTTCTTCTTTATTTTTATTTATTTTGTTCTCATTTTTATGTTCTTTGCATGCATGGTCGAAGGTCACAGTTTCCTAATCTTGAGCCTCTAGACTTTGAATTGGGAAAAACACTTCGCACACACAAACACGTTGCACTTAAAGATAAAATTGAAATGGATTTGCTACAACAACAAGCACCACAGGAGAGGCCATTTAAGGACTACTTTAGTCCCTTAGCTAATTTGAGCACATCATGCATAAGATACCCAAATGTAGCTGCTAGTTTTGAGTTAAAACCTAGTGTGCTAAATTGTCTCCCAACATTGTATGGCTTAGAAAATGAGGATCCATATAATCATCTGAATGATTTTCACACTATTTGTCAAACTTTTAAATATGAGAATTTTTCAGAAGATGATGTTAAACTTACATTATTCCCATTTTCTTTAAAGGATAGAGCTCGTTCATGGTTCAATACATTGCCTGCTAATAGCATTATAACATGGGAACAAATGGTAACAAAATTTTTAAATAAATATTTTCCAGTGCATAAAACCAATGCTATTTGCAGGCAAATTTCAGAGTTCACCCAGAGAGAAGACGAGCAGTTTTTCGAAGCATGGGAGCGATTCAATGGGCTACTTTTGAAGTGTCCACATCATGGGTACGAGAAATGGCACCAATGCCAGTACTTTTTGGAGGGATTATTGCCAAATGTGCAAGAATGACTAATGGCAACAAGTGGAGGAGAGCTAATGTCAAAAAGTACATCAGAGATATGGGAGTTTTTCTAGAGACAAGCGGATAATTCCCAAAAACGGAGTCGATCTCTCAGGAATACTAAAAGAATTAAAGGAGTAAATGAGGTTCACATTGGCGAGTTCAGTCCGGGAATCAAAGAAGTCAAAGAGATAATTGAAGGTCTTTCCCGACAAATAGTATCGTTGACGACTACTAACTCAACAGAACCACATGATCATGATTCATACTCAGATCAAGCCAATGCTATCGGTGTAATGAGAAAACCATCAAATTATAACCCATATTCCAACATACATAACCCTGGATGGAGTGACCACCTTAATTTTTCATGGTCTCAAGGATTCCAACAGAATGGACCAACAGCTCCAGCTCCACCAATGCAACCAATTCCTCAAGTTCCTCAAGCCTCTCAACCACCATTTAGACCATACAATCAGAACCAGAATTATTCTCAACTCAGACCATGGAATGATGCATTCCAAAATATCAAGAATTCTACTAACTCCACAATCGAGCAACAAAATCGCACCATTACTAAACTGTGAAATGAGATGAGAGCAGGCTTCAACTTACAATCCCAATCAGTTTCAAACCTCGAAAAGATGATGGTACAGCTTGCTTCTTCAATTCAAAATTTGGCATTGATTGTTGAGAAAGGTAAATTCCCAAGTCAACCAGTGCTCAATCCTAAAGGAGTACATGAAGCAAGTACCAGTTCACCACAACAGCATGGAGAGGTCAAAGCCGTCATGACCTTACGAAAAAGGAAAGAATTTGACAACAAAGTGGAGATGCTAGTGACAAAAGAAAATCAAATTGTACCTGTGAATGTTGAAGACTCATCACCAGAGGAGAAAGAAGAAACCAGCCCACGAGAATATGTTCCTAAAGCTCTATTTCCTCAGAGGTTAGCTAAAGTAAAGAAGAGAAAATCCACAGGTGAGATTTTTGAAATCTTCAAACGGGTAAGTGTTAACATCCCTTTGCTTGATGCTATAAAACAAGTGTCATCTTATGCCAAGTTCCTTAAAGACCTTTGTACTAAAAAGAGAAACATTCACGTTCAAAAGAAGGCCTTTTTAATAGAAAACGTTAGTTCTATACTCCAACAAAAAATTCCTCTAAATGTAAAGTCCCAGGCTCCCCCCCAATCTCATGCAGTATAGGGAACCACACAATTGAGAATGTTTTGTTGGATTTAGGAGCTAATGTTAATCTGTTGCCTTACTTAGTATTTGTGAAACTTGGATTGGGAAAATTATACCTAACTCCAGTGGTGTTACAGTTTGCAGATCGGTACACGAAAATACCCCTTGGTATTGTGGAGGACGTGCTTATCCAGGTAGACAAGTTTTATTTTCTTGTTGATTTCATTGTAATTGACACTCAACCAATTCAGGATTCAAGGAAGCACATCCCTATTATCCTAGGCCGACTTTTCTTGGCGACTGCGGATGCTCATATTTAATGCAGAACTGGAAATATGCAGTTGTCTTTCGGCAATATGACCATATAGCTCAACATCTTCAACATTGCCAAACAACCTCATAATGCAGATGATAGAATTGTTGATGTGGATTTAATTAAAGCATTAGTTGATGATAGTTTTCTTTCAAACCTTAGTGATGACCCTTTAAAAACATGTTTAACTCACTTTGATTTGGATTTTGATACTGACATATTAGTCGATGAGGTCAATGCCTTACTTGACTTAACACCATCCATGGACACTAACAAATGGAAGTCAAGAGTTGAACAACTAGCACCATCAGAGAAGAAATTCAGCTTATCATCAGAATCACCACCAAAACTCGAGCTCAAACCATTACCCAACACTTTGGAATATGCGTTTTTGGGAGAAGAAAGCACTCTACAGTAATCATCTTATCATCCCTAAATGACGAACAAAAAGGTAAGTTATTGAATGTTTTAAAAGAGTAAAAAGGAGCATTAGGATGGACCATAGCCGATATAAAAGGTATAAACCCAGCAGACTGCATGCATTACATTCACCTTGATGAAAATGCTAAATCTACTAGGGAAATGCAACGTCGATTAAATCCTAACATGAAAAAAGTGGTTAGAACTGAAATCCTTAAGTTATTAGATGCAGGTATCATTTACCCCATTTCTGATAGTTCATGCGTCAGTCATGTGCAAGTGGTCCCCAAAAAGTCAGGAGTCATAGTAGTTACCAATGCTGATAATGAATTGATACCCACTCGAGTGACTACATGATGGCGTGTATGCATTGATTATAGAAAGTTTAATTCTATCACACGTAAAGATCATTTTCCTTTACCATTTATTGATCAAATACTTGATAGATTAGCAGGCCATGAATTTTATTACTTTCTAGATGCCTATTCAGGATATAATCAGATTCCCATAGCACTAAAAGATCAAGAGAAAACTACTTTCACTCACCCTTTTGGCACTTTTGCATATAGGAGGATGCAATTTAGATTATGTAATGCGCCTGCTACATTTCAACGATGCATGTTAAGCATTTTTTCTGATATGGTTAAACGATTCCTTGAGGTCTTTATGGATGATTTTTCTATTTTTGGTGATTCATTTGATCAATGTTTACATCATTTGACATTTGTTCTGCAAAGATGTACAGAGAAGAATTTGGTTTTGAATTGGGAGAAGTTCCATTTTATGGTAAATCAAGGTATTGTTCTTGGTCACATCATTTTGAGCAAAGGTATTGAGGTTGATAAAGCCAAGGTGGATCTCATTTATAATCTTCCTCCGCCTAAATCAGTCAGAGAAGTAAGATCTTTCCTTGGGCATGCTGTTTTTTATAGACTTTTCATTAAAGATTTTAGCAAAGTTTCTAGACCCTTATGCAATCTACTTGCTAAGGATGTACCTTTTATCTTTGATGATTCATGTCTTATAGCATTTGAAAAACTAAAGCATTTGTTGACAACATCACCCATCATTCACCCCTAAACTAGAGCTTACCATTTGAGATTATGTGTGATGCATCTGATTATGCAGTAGGAGCAGTAGGACAAAGAGTTGATCGAATTCCTCATGTTATTTACTATGCTAGTATGACATTGAACGATGCACAATTAAACTATTCAACCACTGAAAAAGAAATGCGAGCAGCTGTGTATGCATTAGAGAAGTTTCGATCTTATCTTATTGGTTGTAAAATAATTGTATTTACAGATCATGCTGCTCTTAAATATCTTCTCACAAAAAAAGATGTAAAAGCTAGATTAATTCGTTAGGTATTGATTTTGCAAGAATTTGACTTGGAATTCAAAGATAAGAAAGGGAAAGAAAATGTTGTGGCTGACCATCTCTCTCGTCTCCATTTTAACACACTTATGGAACCCTTAACATTGAATGAGTCATTTCCAGATGAGCAATTGATGAGTTTGGAAGTATTACCATGGTATGCTAATATAGTTAATTATCTTGTTACAGGTAAACTTCCAGAGTATTGGACCAAGCAAGACAGGGCCAAATTATTTGCGGAAATAAAGAATTTCTTTTGGGATGACCTCTATCTGTTCAAGTATTATGCAAATCAAATTATTAGATGATGTGTCCCAGAAAATGAATTTCAGAACATCCTTTCGTTCTGCCATGAACAAGCTTGTGGAGGCCATTTCAATACGCTTAAGAAAACAAAATACTAAAGTTCTATAATGTGGTTTCTATTGGCCAACTTTATTTCGATATGCTTACACCTTTTGCTCTTCATGTGATAAGTGTCAACGAATGGGGAGCATTACACGAAGGAACATAATGCCATTAAATTCGATTTTAGTGGTTGAGATTTTTGATGTGTGGGGTATCAACTTTATGGGACCCTTTCCCCTTCTTTTGGCCATCAATACATATTGGTTGCTGTTGACTATGTATCGAAATAGGTAGAGACAACTCCATGGAGGACCAATGATCACAAGGTGATGATAGGGTTTTTGAAAAGCAACATTATTTCACGCTTTGGATTCCCTCAAGCAATAATCAGTTATGGTGGTACTCACTTTTGTAACAAATCATTCAAAACACTTTTGACAAAGTACTCCATCACTCATAAAGTGGCGACACCATATCATCCGCAAACCAGTGGCCAAGTTGAGATTTCCAATCGCGAAATAAAGCACATCTTAGAAAAGACCGTGAGACCAGACAGAAAAGATTAGTCGTTAAGACTCGATGATACATTATGGGTATATAAAACGGCTTTTAAGACCCCGATTGGAATGTCACCCTACAGGCTAGTGTATGAAAAGCTTGCCACCTACCTGTGGAACTCGAGCATCGTGCGTACTGGGCCATCAAGAAATTCAATTTTGACATGCAGCAAGCTAGCTCGGAAAGAATATTACAGTTGGCAGAACTTGAAGAAATTCGCAACTATGCATATAAAAATGCCAAGGTGTACAAGCAGCAAATGAAAGTCTTTCATGACAAGCAAATCTTGAAAAAATCTTTCACTTCAGGTCAGAAAGTGCTTGTATTTAACTCTTGCTTGCATCTATTCCTAGGTAAGTTACGTTCTCGATGGTCTGGCCCCTTTATTGTTCAAACTGTTTTTTCACATGGAGCAATTGAAATAAATGACCCAAAGAACGGTGTCACTTTTAAAGTTAATGGTCAAAGATTAAAGCCATATCTAGAGTACCAACCACATGGAGAGGACACCGAAATAAATTTGAGTGACCCACCACATTTGAATTGAAATTTTTATGTCTTTTCGGTGATTTGATTTTTTTCTTTCTTTTTATTATTCTTTTGTTAATTGAAATTATTTGTGCATAAGTGTGATTGTTTAACCATTAATTTTTCTTTTATCATTGTTAATCATGAGTACCACAGTTAAACAGATCCTCTGAAACCATCTTAGACAACTTCAATGCATAAAATCTCATCTCAAAAGTCTGATTCGATTTTGTAAAACACATCATATTTGGGATCTACAACAACCAGAGTTAGTATCCTATGTTGAGGATTTAGAAAGCCAACTCAGAGAAATTGAGAGAGGTATCTACAACGTCCAACTGGAGCTTGAGGTAAATTCTATAAGAGCACGTTTGTGAAATTATTTTTCTTTGTGTTTTAGTTTGTTACCCCGGTTAAGTGGCGGATAACGGTACTCCGTGACAATCAAATCGGTTACTTCAGTTTCCCATAATAACTGATCTTCTGAGGCAAAGGTATGAATAGAAACGAGATCTTAGCAAAGCTTCACAGTCGATTCCCTTCACTTCCTCAGAATGCCCTCCTTACAATTTGTAAAGCTCGGTCCGAACGCATGGGATTGCTCATGAGGAATAACATACCTGCTGATATCCGCTGGTTAATCGAGGCCAAAGTACGATTGGCAGGTGAGTTGTCTCCCAAATTTATTGCATACATGCCTAGTTGTGGTAAAGGAAATTATGTAAGAAAACGAAGAGCTCAAAGAATTTTTGTTGCTTGTCATAAGTGTGTCAGAATGAGATGCGATAAAAAACCATGTTCTTTAGAAATGGCGTCCGATAACAGGGAAGATAAAATTCAATTCATTAGGGATGGCTTAAATAAGGATTCATTGGATGATATGCTTTTTTCTCTTGAAACGCATCCTAGCGAATATGTGCAAGGAGCGATTCTCCAATTATGGCCATTATTCCAGAAAGAATATGCACGATACAGTCTCGGGAATCTGACTATAAACGATCCTGTTTGCCAGTTTATAATCTAATGCCTTAAAGGAATCCAAAACAATAAATTCAATAAAAGTGCAATAATAAATGAGTAGGGTAAGAGAAAGTAAACTCAAGGATTTTTACGTGGTTCGGCTATCCCCGCCTACGTCCACGCCTCCAAGCAATCCAAGCTTGAGGATTTCACTATCCAAGCCTTTCCAAGGCTTCAAATACTTACAATTGACTTCAAAGTGTCAATGAACCTTTACAACAAAGAGATTATCTCCTAATCTCTTCACTCAAGTATCTCACACAGTTAAACACTCACAATTGAGATAAGGAAATGAAAATTACAACAAAAACTCTCTTTAAGAGTAGATGAACAAATTGAAGAACAAAAGATGATTCAATGTTTTTGATTTGCAATTTGAGAGCTTGATATATGTTGTGTGCCTTTTAATTTTGCTTGCTTGAGAGCTTGAAAATGAACTGGATTTGAGTTTTTATAGTTGGGGCTAAAAAACTAGCCATTATGAGCTTTTTGGTGATAACTAGAATGTTGTTTTTGTGAATCCGGAATTTCGCTTCAAGTTACCATTATAGCAAATTTTTAAATTTTAGAACATCCGGAATGTCGCTTGTGATATTCGGATTGCCGTTTATACTCTAGAAGCTTGCTGCCCAACAACCGGATTACCGCTTACAGAATCCGGATTTCCGCTTTTCATCCGGAGAGTTTCTGCCCCGTAACCGAATTTTTGTTTAGTGCCATCCGAATAACCGCTTGCTACAGTAACTGGTGCAGTGAACTATTTTTCAAAAATTATATTTTTACCCTAAAACTTTCCATAACTATATTATGGACCAAAACGTTATAAATTTTATAATTAAGTCCAATTTCAAAATTTCTAAATAATACTTTGTGAATCCCAAAACTTTCTGAAATTATGATATCGCCCAAACTATGTTCGCACAAACTATGTAAAATTATAGAATGGCCCACAATATATAAATATTTCCAAATGGATCCAAATCCGAAATTCAAAACAATATTGATAAAATCAAAGATTATAAAATTCTTTCATTTTGGCTCACAACTTTGAAAAATAACTTAACTCCATAAAATCATTTTCTTATTTTAAAAGCACAATATATAAAACTTTATTTTAACTACTTTATATTTTTCTTTAACCAACACATGTGGTTTGTTATCATCAAAATCAATATTTATAGCCATAAAGGCTAACAATCTCCCCCTTTTTGATGATGACAAAACACATTATAGAAAATTGATTTAGTTGTGAAAAGCTCCCCCTTAATCAATGCAAGGTTAAAAAATAATTTCAATGAGATTTAAAAGACTCCCCTTACAATTTGAGCTTAAAAGACTAATCATTCTTAATCTTTATTTGTTATTATCAAAATCAATATTATGGAAACATACATGTTAATATTCTCCCCTTTTCATGTATGTAAAGAATGATTCAATAAACTGCTCCCCCTAAATGTAAGCTTCTCTTACAATTTGCCAATTAGCTAAATTAACAAATTTAAATACATCATTTTTCTCCCCCTCATCATCAAAAAGAAAAACTTAATTGACAAAGAAAAAGAGTAGAAATTTTTTTATAAATTTAAAAACATGTATTCTTTTCTCCTTTCATCATTAAAAAGAAAACTTAATGGAAAAGAATAAGAGTAGCAAATTTGTTACCCATGTTGTCCAAGTATAAATTTCGACACATTCTCCCCCTAACAACAAGCATCACCTCAAATACAAATTTTAGTAATATTACTCCCAAATTATCATAAATCATGATACAAGCCAACTCCATACACAAATCATCACACCAAAATATCATGAACCATTATTCCATCAATTATCAAGTCAACAACTCATAACATAAAATTATCATATAAAACACCCATGTAATCAAATAATCATCATATCTCAAAATCATCACCATAAGCACATATTAATCATCAAAAGAATGCTCAAAATGAATGTTACTTCCCTAAATTTATATCATCAAAATGGTATATTATTTTGTCTCCCCCTTTGGACAACAAAAAATTTAAAATGCATATTATCCAAAAACATATTGTATGCTCCCCCTAAATATATGGCCAATTAAAAATTTTAACCAAAATGATTTTATCTCAAAACATATCATATTTATCTCCTCCTTTATCATAAAAAAAAAAAGAAAAGATAGATAGATGCAATTGAAACAAGATCATCAAAAATAATTCGATGAAGATATTACCCAAAAAAAAAATTCGGCAGAGTTTCCCCTTAAAAAGGAACAAATCCTCAAATACACAACATGGTTAAAAAAAACTTCCATATAAGTTTAAAAAATTACAACAAACCAACAACTTCATCAATTCATCAAGCAACACACATATAATCATCAATCATCAAAATCAATATGAATTCCCCCAACACTTGAAACAATTTTATCCGAGGATTCCATAATCATAGTCTAAATAAAACACCTTAACTAAATTTTCATAGTATTGCTTTTTAATAACTAAAACATTTTTCCAACCCACAGCAATGAGAAAATGACTAAGAGATTTGTCATAAATTTCTAAATTCTTCAAATTACAAAGATTAACAAAGTAGGGAGCAATAACCGACCTCGACATAAATTGTCGTGAAACCATTTTCGAAGTAGGGGACGCGGAAAATAAGAGAATATAAACTCGAAATAATCGCCTTAATCTTCCTTGCACTTCTTGGCCATTTGTTTTCCCTTGGACTAGTCACCACCCACAAACAAAAACAAGCTTGAATTTGCAATTTCGGGTTTTTAAAAATTTGAGTGAAATGGATGTATTTAAGCCAAAAGAATCAATCCTAGATATGAATGAAGCTAATCTATGATGTAGATTGGATCAAAAATAGGCTAAAGGAAGCTTGAAAGTGAAGAGAGAGAAATGGGTAGAGTTAGGTTTTTGATTTTGGGTTTTATGTGGAGAGTTGATGAAATGAAGTTTTGAGAGTGAAAATTGAAGGAGTAATGGATGAGTAATGATTTGAATGCTTGATTTTAAGAAGAAAATGAGTGAAAATGAAGAAATTTGAGAGAGAAACGGAGAAGCACTGTTCACACGTGAGAGATGATGATGAAATGATGAAGAATAAATGAAGAAATAATGATTGGGAAGTGTTTAATGAAAGTGAAATGCATGGGTAATGGTTTGAATCATTGATTTTGGCATAAAAATCGTTGAGAAAATAATAGAAATTGAATGGAAATGGAGGAGCTGTTCACGGTTTTGGTGAGGTAAAGAACAAATGAAGAAGAAAAGATGAATAGCTTATATTCAAGCGAATCCGGATTTGGCTAACCGAATATCTGGTTGTGGTCCAGAGAGTGGGCAGCAAGAATTCGGATTTCTGGATTGCATAACCGGTCATCTGGTTGTGTCCAGCAAAGATCAAACTTGCATCCGGTTTTTCAGATTTCTTATCCAACTAACCGGTTCCTTCTAGCAAGCAACCAACTTGAATTCGGTTTACCGGTTGACAATATCCGGTTGTCTGAATGTGTTCCAGCAACTATCAAACTGAATCCGGGTTTCCAGATTTCATAACCGGTTGTCCGGTTAGTTCTAGCAAGCATCAAATTTAATTCGGGTTTCTGAATTTCTTAACAAGTTAAGCTATGAAAAATATTTTTGAGATGAAGTTAGCTCATAAACTTGTATTAAACACACCAATTTATTTTTGGCTTAAAAAATTGATCAATTTTAAACCATTTTGAGATTCAAAACTTTTCAATAAGCCATTTAATACATGAAACATAAATGCATACAAGAGCAAACATATAACTTATCTATCATGCATATACATCATACAATCATAAAATATGTAAGTATTCAAAGATTGAGAATTCGAGCATATCACTCATTTATCATGCTTAGGCATTTCATAATCATTAAAATCAAACAAATCCATCATGATTAGTTGACAAGCTATCATCATATATATATATACATATAATCATGCATCATGATTACAAACAATAATATGGCAAGAATTGTTACCAAAGCAATTAAATTATCTTGCTCATCATTTTCTCTTAGATCATGATCGAATGATTATTCTTACAATCTTTCATCAAGAAACTTTCCACCATTTTTTGATTATGGTACCTACAAAAAAAATATTCATGTTGGTGTGTTTAAACATCTATTTTTCCTTTTGGAACCCAAACACATTTCACACTATAGTATGCATTTCTTTTTACTAAATATCTATTTTTCATATGACCATTTTGATTACAATAATGACATACAACTTGATTGTTGGTGGAGGTACTCTTCACAAAATAACTCTTGTAACACTTTTGTTTCAAATTTGGCTTATAGCCAAGTCCTCCTTTATCAAACACATATTTTTGTGAATTAATCAAGTTATCCAACATCTTTTGTCCATTTGTAAATTTTAAAACAATCTCATTTAACTCATTGCTATTCTTTTTAAGCACTTCATTTTCTTTCATTAATTCATCAACATGTGATTTCTCATGCTTATATGAAGTACTTTGTTCACATGTGAATGATGCAACCCTATCATGTAATGTTTTATTCTCCAATTCTAGGCTTGTAATTTTTGAACTTAGAGAATCATTTTCATTTTTGAGCTCTACCATTTTCTTTTTAAGACATGCATTTTTTTTTTTACCAATTTTCATCCATTCAACATGCAATTCTTTAAAAGAATCATATAGTTCTTCATAAGTAGGATCACTTACCTCATCGAGTTCATCATTCGATTCATCTCCAATTGCCATAAGTGCCAAATTTGACACTCCATGAGATTCCTCTACATTTGTAGTCTCTCCATATACAATTTCAAGTTTTCTCCATATTTCATAAGCATTAGAACAAGTTGAAACTCTATAAAATTCCTTTTTATCTAAGGCACAAAATAATGCATTCATAGCCTTGGAATTTAAAGACATCTTTTTCTTATCCAACTCACTTAAAGCATTCTTCCTAGAAATGAATGAATCATTACAAACTATTTCCCAAATTTCGTAGTCTAAGGCTTGTAAAAAGACTCTCATCCTAGTTTTCCAATAAGGATAGTCATTACCATCAAAGAATAGAGGTCTAGTGGTAGATTGGCATTCCATGAAGATTGAGTTAATTTGGGTTGCTATGGATCTTTAACTCTAGACGGTTAAGTCTACACAAGAGCACCTTACTCTGATACCAAATGAAATACAAGTGTGCAACCCAAGAGGGGGGGTGAATTGCTATTTTAAAAGCTTATCCTAAGAAAGCCACACAACAATTTAATCTACTGCCCTAATGGAATCCAAAATAATAAATTCAATAAAAGTGCAATAATAAATTAGTAGGGTAAGAGAAAGCAAACTCAAGGATTTATACGTGGTTCGGCTATCCCTGCCTACGTCCACGCCTCCAAGCAACCCAAGCTTGAGGATTTCACTATCCAAACCTTTCCAAGGCTTCAAATGCTTACAATTGACTTTAAGGTGTGAATGAACCTTTACAAGAAAGAGATTATCTCCTAATCTCTTAACTCAAGTGTCTCACACACTTAAACACTCACAATTGAGATGAGGAAATGAAAATTACAACAAAAACTCTCTTTAAGAGTAGATGAACAAATTGAAGAACAAAAGATGATTCAATGTTTTTGATTTGCAATTTGAGAGCTTGATATATGTTGTGTGCCTTTTAATTTTGCTTACTTGAGAGCTTGAAAATGAATTGGATTTGAGTTTTTATAGTTGGAGCTAAAAAACTAGCCGTTATGAACTTTTTGGTGATAACCGGAATGCCGCTTTTGTTAATCCGGAATTTCGCTTCAAGCTACCGTTACAATAAATATTTGAATTTTAGAACATCCGAAATGCTGCTTGTGATATTCGAATTGCCGTTTATGCTCCAGAAGCTTCCTGCCCAACAATTGGATTACCGCTTACGGAATTCAGATTTTCGCTTTTCGTCCGGAGAGTTTTTGCCCTGTAACCAGATTTTCTTTTAGTGCCATCCGGATAGCCGCTTGCTACAGTAACCGGTACAGTGAACTATTTTTCAAAAATTATATTTTTGCCTCAAAACTTTTCATAACTGTATTATGGCCCAAAACGTTATAAATTTTGCAATTAAGTCCAATTTTAGAATTTCTAAATAATACTTTGTGAATCCCAAAACTTTTTGAAATTATGATGTCGCTCAAACTATGTAAAATTATAGAATGGCCCACAATATATAAATATTTCCAAATGGATCCAAATCTGAAATTCAAAACAATATTGATTAAAATCAAATATTGTAAAATTCTTTCATTTTGGCTCACAACTTTGAAAAATAACTTAACTCCATAAAATCATTTTTTTATTTTAAAAGCACAATATATAAAATTTTATTTTAACTACTCTCAATTTCTTCTGTGTTGCACCACCCAGGTGATGTCTTCTAAACTCTATTTCTTTCCTTTAAAACATTGAGGACAATGTTTCGTTCTGGTTGGGGGGAGGGGATAGTTGACAATTGTGGAATGTTGGTTAAGTTTTTACTAATTGTTTGTTGTAGAGACTAACCGTGGCTAACTTTTTGAGTAAAAGATAGCCGAATATGGATTGTAGTGACTCTAGAAACGACGCATCTTCTTAGTTTTGAAGCTAAAAAAAAAATTGTGTGATATTTCTAACTTTTTCTTTTTGACTTCTCCTTCATAAATATACATTTTCAAATTTTTGAGTCAAAGATAGCTGTATATGGAGTGTAGTTACTCTAGAAATGCATCTTTTTAGTTTTAAAAAAAATTCAGACATTTTCTTTTCTATAATCATTTTAAGTGTAACGTTTTAGTTTTTCTTCATCATTTTCACTTTTCTGCATGCATATTTTCTTTCTATGTTTAGAATAGGTTGGGGGTAAAATGTCATATAAAAAAAATTAGCAATTTTGTGTATTTGCTACTCTACATGTTGATGTTAAAGACAAATATGAGTTGCTTGAAGGAATGCACATGTCATAATGAATACCAAGTGAGTTTTTAAACCTATTATTTCTCTTGGAGAGTAACCCTTTTTGGTCATTCATTATATGGCTTAGCAGTTTATTATTTTATACATGATCTTCAGATTTCCTTGGAGTCAACTCTTAAAAAAAAGTTAAATAAAAAAAATAAAGAAAAAAATGTGCGTTGCTATATCTGAAAGTCCATCTAGCTAGTAGATATGGAAGATTATCTAGAAACCTAAAAGATTATGGAAAGGTCATCTTTGACCCGTTTGAGCCTTTCTAGCCACCCCTTTTGTAAAATATCCATAGTTAGCCCTTTTGAACCTTTTATTTATGTAAAAAAAACTTTTCTTTGTCAAATTTATCGTCTTAACCCATCTGATTTAGAGTATTACCCGATATCTTACAAGTTCCATTACCTATTTATGTTTGAGAAAAATGTAAATAATTATTTTGTTCAGTGAAGTTGTGCAAAAAAAACAAAAAAAATTATTTCAAGAAAAAAACAATAATAGGTGAAATCCACCTTGCAACTGCTAAAAAAAATCTCTATATTTTTTTCAAACATACACTTTTGTTTTCCTTATTTCTCCTCCTTTGTTAGCCATGTCCTTAACTTACGTTACGTCCCAATAAAAGTCCTTCTTGATTTTAGGGATCTATCGTCTGAAGTAAAAGCTAGTTATATGGGCTAAAAAAATGTAATGCTGCATAAAACAACAACAACAACAACAACAACAATAATAATAATAATAATAAATGAAAAGATAAAAAAAATGAATACATTGGGTTGACTAGCATTTTATTTGATTTAAGATCGTGTTATTTCTAAGTTGTGGGCATATTTCTTTTATCTTGGTGAGAGTGTATAATAATACTTGTTTATTATTTTCTCTCAATTTACCATTCAGAGAAGTGATAATTTTTATTGGGTTTCATTTCCTTGTGAGAGTGTCACTACTACCGGTGAGATTTTGGGGTTTGACATGTCATTCTTGAAAGTGGCTTGATTACTATAACTGTAACAAAGTCTGTTAGACTGATGCGTGTGGATGGTTGATGTGGGTATGATGTTTCTTTAGACTGGAGATAAAACTTATACTTTTATTTGATTGTTATCATTAATCTGATTGAATAAACACGATTGTTAAAAAAAAATTGGCTTTGAATTTTGTTTTCGCTTTATTTGCTAGGGACTAGCAATAAGCTGGTTTGGGGGTGTGTTGAGTATTAGAAAGTGTATATTTATAAAGGAGAAAATCCTCATTTTACACTTCAAGTTTCACTAACATCTCTACCTTTATATATTTAAGTACCTTGTTATTTAATTATGTGTCTTTTGTTTTAATTAAGTATTTTATGTATTTTAGGGGGATCATGGTCATTTCGCAATGAACGAGAGATCGGATAGCAAAACAGACATCACTTTTGAAGTCAGGATAGTCAAAAACCTTAGGAGGAGCATAAAAGGAAAAATAACATTGTTCACACATATGGCACTATTCACATATACGGTACTGTTCATGGTACTGTTCATGGTACTGTTCACTACACTGTTTATACCACGTCACTGTTCAAACCGCGTATAAACCGTGTTACTGTTCAAACCGCGTATAAACCGTGTTACTGTTCAAACCGCGTGGTCAAACCGCATACTGTTGACTGATGACGTGACACAATCATGAGCGTCAAAACTATTTTTAATCCGATGGCGATAATTTACTCAATGTATCTATACAAAGGGGGCCTCTCCCCCCTAATTTGATATCCCTGAATCCATTTTTGAGCTTTATTTTCTGTAATTCCTTCTCCATCTTGTATTTTCTACGTATTTTAATAAATTTTCATTTTACCCTTAGTTCAATTATAAGTAACTAATTTTCTTTCAAGCTTGGGTTGAAGGTGAAGTCTCAACATGTTCCATGGGCTTTATTTGGTAAATTTATTTTCTCATCTCCTCTAACTTTTGTAGATGTTTTGACGTTTTGTCGATCGATAGTAATATTTTTGTCTAGATACTGCTATGGTTTAACCGGCTCCCTAGTACAAGGTTATTACTATTTAACACGATAAACCCTTAGCACCATATTAATTACAGTGAGGTTCATGAGGTGTGGAAATCCCCCTCATGATTTAATTGGTATTAATAAGGAATATTTAGCCTATGGTGCATGTTAATACGAATCCAGATACCCAAGTGCTTTATCTCAATAGTTTCCAGTTTAATTTATTCCTGCCATTCCAATTCAAATTCTAGCATAATCGAAATCACATCCACCACAAATCCAACCAAGCACTTACTAAATTAATTCTACATATAATTAAAATCCACCTCCTCGTAGGATCGACACTCGACACCATTGATCTATTCTACAATAGATTCGTGCGCTTCCGACTTCAACAAAATTTGCACAACATCTAACAAACCTATTTGATTGCTTTCTTCAAGATGTCTGTTAAGAAATGCAGTCTTGACATCAATTTAGCCAAATTTCATAATCTAACACTATAATAATGGAGAGCAGAATCCTAATGGAATTAAGCATAGTAATTGGCAAAAAGGTTTCCTCATAATTGATTCCTTCTTTCTAAGTATACCGTTGGCTACTAATCTTGTTTTAAACATTTCTACCCTTTTATCTACTCCTCTTCTTCTCTTGTAGATCAATTTAGACCCCATAGGTTTTACCCCATTTCGTGCCTCTAAAGTTCCCATCCTTTATTGGAATACATAGATTCCATTGCTTGGTTCATGGCATTTTTCCAAAGTTTATCATCTCCATCTAATAGAGCTTTGTTGTGGCTTATTGGATCTTATACTTGTTCATTTGAGATAGGTCAATAAGTTTCTCCTAGTAACATGTACCGTGCCGATAATCTAGTTACACTTTCACTATGACAAGGCTTTATATAAGTTCTTGTTTCAGGGATATTGCTATGATCTTCAAGTTGTTGCTCTTTCTTATGATCTTAAACATATATAAAAAATTGAGCATTAACTTGATCTCTTGTGATTTTTCCACTGTTACCTTACTCTTAGGTTATAAGTCATTTATACAATCTTCCCCAAGGAACGTAATTTTTATGTCTACAAATATATTCTTATCTTGAGGTCTATAAATTAGACTTTCCCTTATTGTTTTATGATACCTAAAACATTCAAACTTTTGAAAATGAATCCATCTTCTTTGTCTTTGATTCTAGTACAAATGCTAGTGAACTCTAAATATAAATGTGTTTCAAATTATATTTGTGACTTTAACATAATTCCTTTGAGTAATAGGCACCAATACAGATGAAACTAAGTTCAATAGACTAAGTAGTTTTAAATATTGGCATCTAGAATCAGGATAGTAAATTAAATGACTTGGTATATACTTGTCTTATCCAAAAAGGTCTTGTTTCTTCAATAATTTACAATATTATGTCAAGTGTTCATTGTAAATTGGGATTTATTCTATTCTACAACCAAATAGACTTTTAATTTTCTATGGAGATATTCTTTGCTTCAATTAGATTGAAGTTCATTTATGTTCTTATCTAATTGCTTCTCAAAGTTATCCACGTACTCTCTTGAATTTCAAAAGCCACGTAATATGACGCATTTAGACAAATAAGATTGTTAGACTACACTCATAACCTCTTTAACTTGTAAAATGATTAGTCTGTATGCATTTGTGTGCACTAAGTCATACAATATAATGTCACACTCTCTTCTATCTCAAAATGAGACTCCTTGTCATATTAATTTTCTATATAAGATTTATAGGGTCACAATGATCAATCTTAATTGGCCTAAAAGTCATATCAAAGACGATATTGGTTGTAAGAATTTTTTTTTTCTTAGATAATGCAGCTACTTTTTATCACTATATCTTGCTCTTAATAGATCAATGGACTTATATAATATAAATTGTCTTTGTAAAGTACCAAACTAGTAATAACAATAAATAAAGGATCTAAAAATAATAGTGTACTCCTATTTATTAAAAACAAGCCACCAAATTAAATTTCTCTATTGTTTGGAATATAAAGACAAATATTAAAAGCTAAAGTATCATACAATTGATCTAGTCTTCTCAGCTGATATAAGCTAGCACTTCCTCAACTATAGTTTTGAAGCTTTCTTCACTTAGTTTCTTGGTTTCCTAAAACCAAGAAAATGAACCATAAATAAGAGTAATTACATCAGAATAAACTATTGCATGAATTAATATAAATCTAAACTAATCAAGGAGCTTAAAGATTTCCTACACCTGATTTTAATAATCTTAGAGCAATCTTTCTTTCAATGACTCTTTTGTCCACATTTATAGCACTTGCCTTTTGGCCTGCCACCATTTTTAGCAAACAGTTTTCTTATTCTAATTCTCTTCTGCTTATCCTTGTCTTTCGACTCTAGCCTTGAAGAGAATTCTTTTACAAGGAGTTTCATACTATGATAGAATTCTTCTAAAGCATAAAGTTCGTGGATCAATTCAATTACGGCTATATCTTTATTGCTTAAAATATAACTGACTTTAAGCTATTTGAATATATCAGGTAAAGATTCAACTCATCGATTTGAACACCATGAATATCAACTTTATTCAAATAGTCCACTGGTTTGAGAACATGATCACGAACGCTTGTACCCTCTTCCATTTTGGTGTCAATTATACATTTCAATGCTGTTTTTCTAGCAAAATGATATTCATTTTGCCCAACATCTAATAGAAACTGTCCAACATTTCAATAGTTGTTCCATGTTCCAATGTTTTTATGCAACTCCATAGAAATTGAAGCCAATATATAGCGCTTACTTGTTTTGTTAGCTTGACACCATTTCTTATGAGGCCCTCTCTAATTTTTATAATCATATTACCTTGGTTCTAGGGGGCATGGTTGCAAAACATATTTGTAGCATTTGATAGTGAGAATATTAAATAGATTGCATTTTAAATCTACAGAATTTTTGCCAATGAGTTCATTTCTAACTAAGATAATTAATAATTGGTTGATGGAAGATATTTTTTAAAAAATAAGACAACATGCATAAACACTTTGAAACAAATAATATTCACAATAAAAAATCTAAAATGCAAAAAAAATACATTTTATTTTATTGTAATGATAATCTAGTAATGCTTTGGCAAGCTATTTGTTGGGGAAGTCATGCCTACACTTACTAGACCTAATTAACCATTAGATTATTTACTTTCAGCTCGAAATATGATAAATAATTATTGTCATCTTTAGGGCAACATTTACTAACAAAAATTCTTTGGGAAGGTTAGTAACAAATGTTTGTTAACAATATAACCATTGTTTCAATATATGTGTCTTTCATATCAAGCAGCCACCGCTCAGGTGATCAACAAATTGAAAAATATTTCTATCTTATCTTTAAAGAAATTCATCAAATAAAATGTCCAATAAATACCCTTTGTAGGGAGCATCACTGTATCATTCAGTCGAGTTATCTATATAAGTTTATTATTGAAGTAATAATGGAGCCCATGGAAAAATTATCTTGAATTTTCCCTCTCCCACTTAATATTTTAAAGTTGTTTCTTCGTTTTGAACAACATACAGATTATATCCTATATAGTTAATTGCATACTTTATAAAATAAAATTATCTAGATGAAATATGATATTATTTAGTACATGCAAACACCAAACAATATATGTCTAGGTTCACAATTTATAGAGTGGCACTACCTATTTTATATGACATGTTATCATTGCATGTTATCAATCAAACATAGCATAGATAAAAGCAATTAAACAATCTTAATTCGTGGTTTTTCCTAAGGAAAAATCTACTTAATCTACAAGCATAATATCTAATGGGCTTCAAGTCAATGTCTCTCTTCATTTTTTCTCTTCCTTGTACTTGCACTTGTTCATATCCATTGGCTTGGCCATTTTTGGACTTTTAAATTTATCATTGGTATAGTTTTTAAGATTATATTTGGGCACCTATTAAATAAAATACTATTTGGTCTTATTTTTTTTTTAAAAAAAATAGACCTAATTTGTACTTATTTAATAAAAAAAGTCCAAATTTTTTTTAAAAAGTTCTTGAGACAAATAAATTTTATTATTGATCTCACCAAATTTTCATTTATATGACCCAATTTTAAAATCTAAAAATGAGCATGGGACCAATCTAAATAGATTTGAATTTTTCTGCCCAAAACCCCAATACCTTAGCTGAATTGTAAAATAGCAAAATCATAGGATGGCATGGGATATAAACCCCAAACCCTAATTCACATACAGCGTGTTGGACTAAAATGCAACAAAATTTCAAACATTGGCAGAAAGCACAAACCAACAAAACATTTAGGTGTCTCATGAAAAAAATCCAAAATAAACCTTAATTTCATCTTTATGTTTTCCGCCGCCAATTCTAAAAGCTATCGCCGTTCTACTTCTCTTTACTGTCATCAGCGTTTTTTCTTGAGTTCTTTACTATTTTATAAACAAAATAATATTTACAAAAACCCCTATGCCAGTAATGTCTTATAAAGAACGTATGAGCAGTGAAATAAAATAAGCAAGAAAGAAACATTGCAAAATTAGGCCACCTCTCTAGTTACAAATCCATAAAATTAATACAAATGAAATAACTAACCATGAATTGAGATAACCATTAGCATGCTCAATAAATATATTCAACTATGAATTGAAATAATATATAAAAATAGTGCCACTCTTCTTATACACATAATACAAGAGATTGATTTCATACAGTAACTCATATATTAATATCAGATCGCTCTGATATCAACTGTTGGTTGAAAATTGTTTTATAGCCGAACTATATAGATTACAATTCTCACACAACATATGGATTTACCATAATTTAGAAATTGTAACTTTTCTTTTTTATTGAAGTAATTAGAGTCCCAAGTCATGATCTGCCACCACCAATCTTGTTAGATCATATCTGTCACTAAAAAACTTATTGGATCACGATCTGTTACTAACGATTTGCACTTGACATGTGAGTGTCTTTATCACTACCGAAAGTAACTAGTAGTAAAACACTTTTTCTCTTAAAGCTAGAGAATTTTTTTTTTTTCTGTATATTGTGTCTGTTTTATTCTTCTGTGAAAGAATAAACCTTTTTTATATCTATCGATGGAAATCCTAGGTTCCTTTTTTATCCTTTTTTTAATTCTATTAAATTAAAAATATTTTATTTAAATTAAAATATAAAATTAAAGCCAAAAGTGGCATATACTTGTTCTTATTATAAGGGACCATCTTGTAAATTAACACAAAACCCCTTATATATAAGCATATTAAATTGAGCCTACCTCTCCACTAAAAAATTGAAACTGACTCCATAATTGTATGTTATCTAGGATACTTTTCTGGAATAATAATTCAACCCAGCCACATTGATTTCTTTACTGAACTTCTCAATTGTCTAATTAATTTAATTACATCTTAATCCTTGACATTTACAAGTTTTCTCTAATGATCATTTTCAATATGCTAATTATGTTGACGCACTCTGGCCAGAAAATTCTATGATTAAGTATCTAAAACCCATTAAAATATGTGTTTAAAAAATTATATTGTTAATATATAATCTTACTACTCATAAATGTTTTTATGAAGAAAACAGGCAATCTTGATTACAAAATATATGTCGCGCCCATTAATAACTCAAATAAAATGACAATCACAAAACATGAAACTATAACTAACTCACAAACATGAAACTATAATTAACTCAAGATTGAGATTGCAATAAAATCAATGCTAATGAGATTTAATAATTCTAACAATCATTTCAAGGTTAATTTAAATCTCATATGTGATCCAGTTCAATGTAGTCAAACTACTTAGTAAATTCATACATGATTAAGACAAATCATTCAATGAATTTGCTACAGTCTAAACATAAATAAAGTACTCAACTCTATTAATCAACTGCAAACTAAATTTATTTAATAACTTGTATTTATATCTTCTGTGAATCATATGATAATCACATAAATACATATAATATGATTAATAAGATTTTATTCAAATTATTTATGCAATTAAGATATCTGAAAATATCTCAAATATTTCATTAATCAGAAAATGTATTTATTATAAATCAATATGCTTTAAAGAGTACATAATTCCAACACTAGGAACTTTTATTGACATGATTTCTTTAGAGTGCTAAGATTAGAAAAAATTATAATGCAGCAACATGGATATTAAAAGTCACTTCTGCACTGCTAAAGTTGAATTTAGTGTAGATTTTTCTCAAGTATATAGAGAATATGCTTTATATTAGTAAGTTCAAGTAATATAAGTCTTATAATTACTCCAAAAAAGGCTCGCTATAGATTTTATTAATTGTTATGCTCATACACATCAAAAGTCTTATATATATACAAACATCAAAATTGGCTGCTTTTTGTCAAAAAACCTATTATTGATCACTAATAATAATTCAACCAATTCATTCATATGAAAAGAGTTGCTTTTAGAACATCTTATTTCCAAAGTACTAAGGATATTCAATAACATATTTCTATAATAGCAAAATTTCATTGCTTCTGTTATTGTTAGTAGACTTAGATGAACAATCACTTATGATCTCTTTTTACATTTCACAATATTACACTACTTGTAGGAACTAAAAGCTTGTTAAGCAAATTGAATACTCCACCTCCTGGTTCAAGAGATCTGCATTTGCCAACTTGCTTTTCATGCAATGCTTTAACTTGCTTTTCATGCAATGCTTTGGGGCAATTTAAATCTTACTTATGGAAACTGTATTTGTCTTACTGGAGAAATCCTTTATATAATTTAACATGGATTATGCACATGACTACATGATGTTTACTTTTTGGTGTACTTTTCTAAGACCAAGGATAGAAAATGTAAGTGAATTATAGAAAATATATTTATCAAGTAAAAAAGAACTACTTGTTGTGTAATAGTGCAAGGGATTCTCTGCATTTTGCTTTTTTTTTAAATATGTTATAGTAAACCTTCTTGTCAAGGTTTAATGAGAATTTTCGACAAACATGTTATGCTTTAACATTCCATAGCTCTACTCTCTGACCTCAGAAGGCCATTTAACTTCATATATTTAGTTATAACATGTCATGGTTTATCTACACATCAACAACAGCAGCAGCAGCATTAAAAGACAATATATTAATCGAAAGGTTTTTCGGGCAAAAATTTATGTAGTCTTTTTTAAAATGAATCTAAAAATACTTTTGATTGACTAATGATTATCAGCACACGTGCTCTAGTTTCATTCATTTTAGTAAGATGAAATAATTGGTGTAATTTACAAGCGCCTAGCATCTATTCATTTTCCCTTAAATCAACCAAAGATAACCAGCTAGATTTATTCAATGTGGCGGGTTCATTATACTTAGCGGTGGTATTCTTGAGGATAAACAATTGTTCACTAGTTATATCAAACATTGTGAGGGGAAAAACTGTTGTACATCGCCAATGATTTGCAGGGATGTACTCTTTATGGGCTTATGCACAAGCACAGGTACTTGTGAACATTACTTTATTGTTTATCTTGCCCTTATGTTCAAGAAATCACAGCTTTCTTCATTCATTATGTTGCCATTGTGTTGAACTCACAATTTTCTTATTTCGATATGCATTTTGATTTTGTAGGTGATAGTTGAGATTTCTTATTTATTTATTCAAGCACTTGCGTATGTTATCATTAGTTATCAAATGGTCAGATATTATAGGTTAGCATATAAAGCTTTTTGGAATTTTTATGCGATGTTTTGTACAATGATGTTTTACAATTATCTGGCAATGCTACAAGTGTCATTGACACGAAATTTCATGATTGCTTCAATTCTATCCTCAGATTTTTATACATTATTGAACCTCTTTTCAGACTGGTAAACCTTTACACTCTTCCATAGACACTATGTTAACAAAATGTATTGAATATTGACTTTGATATTTAATTTTCTGCAAAAAGTTCCCAATCAATGCATTTGGTTGTATTATATGATGCCTACCTCTTAGGCACCGAATGGTATGATTACCTTATAATATGGAGATATTGACAAGTATGAAGTGTTTTACTGAATCAAACTCAGAAGGTTAAAACGACAGCATTTAATGTGGATGTTATAAGTTGAGGTCACGTTAGAAAGCACATGTTTCACTTATAACCAATTAACTTCAAAACGGCAACTCAAATATGTCGTTTGGAGCATCCTTTAAGTGATAAAGGTGAGAGGTATGTGAGCAGCTTCAGCGCAAAATCATTATTTTTGTTATCCACGTCAGGAAGCTGTGTAATCTGGGTTCATGATTCTTGTTACTGATGCAATTATAATGTTAAGTAACACAACCACTTTGAGACGATAATTTCTAGAGTGAAAGGAAGGAGAGAGAGAGAGGAGGAGGAGGATTGGTTCTAGAGGATTCTTTGTATTCTATTGTATCTCTTTGTAACAGATTCTCCATTGATAATCAATAAAAGACTAATCAAAAGGCTTCCCCCTTGGATGTAAGTTGTGCCATTATTAAAACAACTGAACCACATAATCTCTGTTTCTTGTTGCTTTATGAGTTATTTTTTTTAATCTTTTTCTATGATCTTGGTTGGCGATTTTGAGAATTATTACTTTAAGGTTTCTGGGTTGAGTCTTGCAAATTAGCAACTTGATTAATCTTGCTCAAGGTCATGGGGCAGTGGTTGATCTTTTAAGGAAGTAAAGCAGATCAAATCACTACAACTGGTATCAGAGCTGTGGAGTTCTTAGACAAGATTCAAGTATGGCTACACCAAAGATAGATCTAGAGAAATTTAATGGGAACAATGACTTTAATATGTAGAAAATCAAGATGGAGGCCTTGCTTATTACTTAAGGATTGAGAGATGCAATTGAACCAGTATCAAGGGTGGAAGGAAAAGAGGCCTCATCATCCAAGACTCAAAAAGAACTAGCTGAAATTGATAAGAAGGCTAGGAGCACTATAATCTTGAGTCTTAGGGACTCAGTCATCAAAGAGGTAGCAAAGGAGAAGACTGTGGTAGGCTTATGGGCAAAACTTGAAAGTCTCTATATGACCAAATCCTTAGCAAAAATGCTCTACATAAAAAAAAAAAAAGATGTTTACACTTAGGATGGTTGAAGGCTCATCTCTAAAGTAGCATATAGATGAATTCAATAAGGTGTGTGAAACTTTGGAAACTATTGATGAAGGTTTAGATGATGAAGGCAAGGCTCTCTTATTAATCATTTCCCTGCCAAAATCCTATAAACATTTCATTGATGCTTTGATGTATGGCAGGCAAACCTTGACACTTGATAAAGTTAAGGCTCCTCTTACTATAAGAGAATTACAAGGAAAATAAGATGTGTTAGAGAATGGCACTGGAAACGGGTTAACAGCAAAGGGTAAAATTGACAAGAAAGAGGACAAGAAAAAGAAACAAAGAAACAGAAGAATAAAACAAAGACCTGAAAGTGTTTTCAATGTCACAAGGAATGTCATTTGAAACGGGACTGCCCTGAGAGAAAGAATAAGCCTCAAGATCCAAAAGGTCAGAATGGTGATGCAGTTGCTGTGGAAGAGGAAGGGTATGAATTTGCTGGTGTCTGTGTTGCAACAGATAGTAACCAAAAAGGCAAATGGATCTTAGATTCAAGATGCACAGTTTATATGAGTCCTTTTATTAGTTATTTTACTAAGTATCAAAAGTTTGATTGGGGTAGAGTAATGACGAGAAATAATGCCATTTGTAGAGTTAATGGTTTGTGGAACGTAAGACTTAGATTACATGATGGAACTGTGTTGGAAGTTAAACAAGTCAGGCATGTACCTGATTTGAAAAGAAACTTGATTTCTTTAGGGATGCTTGATCAAATGGCGTATACTGTTTAGCTTGAATCAGATAATCTAAGCGTGATGAATGGCTCTACTACTATTATAAAATGTACTAGAAGAAATGATGTTTATGTATTGGATAGTAAAGTCATAGCTGGGGAATCTGATGTCTTTATAGATAATAGCATAGATAAAACTAAGCTATGGCATCTTAGGTTGGAACATATAAGTGAAAGGGGACTCAAGGAGCTTGAAAGGCAGGGTGTACTGAGAGGAGATAGGATAGGTACTATAGAGTTCTATTAAGACTGTACGTTAGGTAAATCAACAAGATCGAGCTTCAACAGATCAGTACATAAGTCAAATGCTATCTTAGACTATGTACATTCTGATCTTTAGAGACCAGCTCAAGAACTGTCTTTAGGTGGAAACAAATACTTTGTTACCTTCATTGATGATTTTTTAAGGAAGATTTGGTCTTATGCTTTAAAGAATAAGGATCTCAAACCCGTAAGATGGTTAAGAAGCTGAGGACAGATAATAAGTTAGAGTTTTGTAACCAACAGTTTGAGAGCTATTGTACAAAAGAGGGCATAGCCAAGCATAGAACTGTGAGGTTGACTCCTCAACAAAATAGGTTGGCAGAGAGAATGAATAGGACACTTATGGAAAGAGTAAGATGTATGCTTATTCAATCTAAGCTACCTAAGTCACTGTGGATAGAAATATTAATGACAGCAACATATCTAGTGAATTTAAGCCTTTCATCTGCTATAGGGTTTAAAACAACTTTTGAAGTATGAGGGGGTAAACCAGCTAGCTATGGTAACCTGAAAGCCTTTATTTATTTTGTTATGTTCATGTTAGACAGGGAAAACTTTCACTTAAAGCATTGAAAATGGTATTCATAGAGTACCTAGAAGGGGTGAAAGGGTATAAAATCTGGTGTACTAACTAAAATCCCCTAAATGCATAATAAGCAAAGATGTCATCTTGAATGAATATGAATTAGTAGTGAAGAGACAATCTGTTGAGGGAACAAACTCTTCTGACACAAAGAATTTTGAGGTAGCTGAGTTTGAGGCGGCGGCACCTGGTCATGAAGGCATCAAGGAAGCTGCAAATTCTTAAGATATTGATAGTGATCCAGATAACACATTGGAAACTCAACAACAAACACAGTCAGAATCATGTACTCAGGAAAAAAGTTATCAACTCACCAGGGATAGGATGAGAAGAACCATAAAACCACCTAAGAGGTTTGGTTATGCAGACATAATGGGTTTCGCTTTAGCAACTGCACAAGACATTGAAGTTGATGAACCAAAGACCTTTGAAAAAGCTATAAAGGGTCGTTATAAGGAAAATTGGTAGAAGGCTATGGATGAAGAAATGGCTTCTTTATACAAGAATGAAACTTCGGAATTGGTTAAAAGGCCAGCAAATAGAAGAGTGGTTGGGTGTAAATGGATCTTCAAAGTTAAAAAAGCCTTGACTAGTTCAAAACCTAAAAATTCAAGGTAAAGCTAGTTGCAAAAGGGTACATATAGAAGGAAGAGGTGGATTTTAAAGAAGTTTTTTCTCTTGTTGTCAGACATGCTTCCATAAAGGTGATTCTTGCCTTAACTGCAGTTGAAAACATGGAGCTTGATCAACGTGATGTCAAGATTGCCTTTTTGCATGGTAGACTTAAAAAAGAAATACTTATGGCCTAACCTGAAGGATTTGAAGACCCTTTGAAGAAAGATCATGTTTGCTTGTTGAAGAAATCACTATATGGGTTAAAACAGTCCCCAAAGCAATGGTACCTAAGATTTAATGAATTCATGGTGACAAATGGATTCAGTAGGTGCAATTATGACTGTTGTGTTTATTATAAAGTAATTAAGGGCAATGCATATGTATATTTGCTATTATATATTGATGACATATTATTAACAAGTAAAGATAGGGAAGTCATTGATGATCTAAAGATATTGCTTAATTCTGAATTTGATATGAAAAACCTAGGCATGGCTAAGAAGATATTGGGATGGAGATCAAAAAGAACAAGAAGGATGGTATGTTGTTGTTGTCACAAGAGAGAAATCTAAATAAAGTATTTGCTACCTATCGGATGAATAACTCCAAACCAGTACAAACACCTTTGGTCTCACACTTCAGACTCAACTGTTCACAATTTCCAACAACAGGGGAAGAGAAGCATGAAATGGTTAAGATCCTTTATGCAACTGCAGTGGAGTATTTAATGTATGCAATGGTCTTAACTAGGCCTGATATTGCACGTGCTGTTGGTGTTGTAAGCAGGTATATGGCCTCACCTGGAAAAGAACACTGGATGGCTGCAAAGTGGATTATGAGGTATCTAAATAGTACTTTGAACTGTGGCCTGGTGTATGGGAGCAACACAAGCAAAGGAGATGGATTGTGGGGTTATGTAAACTCAGACTATGCTAAAGATTTGGATAGAAGAAGGTCCCTGACTGGTTATGTGTTTATGCTCAATGGATGTCTGATTAATTTGAAAGCTACACTGCAGCATGTAATTGCTCTTTCAACTACAGAAACTGAAAATACAGCTGCAACTGAAGCTGTAAAAGAAGCATTGTGGCTTAAGAGGTTGGTGTCAGAATTAGGAAAAATGCAGAAGTCAGTTTTAGTCATCTGTGATAACTTAAGTGCAATTCACTTGAGTAAGAATCCAACACATCATGAGAAAACAAAGCATATAGATATAAAAATGCATTTTATCATATATGAAGTCGTAAAAGGGGCTGTCAAACTGGTCAAAATACATATAGACCAAAATCCTACAGATATGCTTACTAAAGTTGTTCCAGCAACCAAACTCAAGCTATACTTGAACATAGCTAGGTTAAATAGCTTCTAGAGCTATTGTTAATGGAAAAGGGGTATGATTGGGAGTATTGATTCAAGGTCGACAATTGTGAAGTGTGTTAGTGAATCAAACTCAGGAGGTTAAAACGATACGTTTAATGGGAATGTTATAAGCTAAGGTCACGTGAGAAAGCATATGTTTCACTTATAACCAATTAACTTCAAAAAAGCAGCTTAGACATGTCGTTTGGAGCATCCTTTAAGTGATATATGTGAGAGGCATGTGAGCAGCTTCAGTCAAGATTGTTATTTCCGTTATCCACGTGTTAGGAAGCTGTGCAATCTAGGTTCATGATTTTTGTTACTGATGCAGTTATAAAGCTAAGTAACGCAACCACTTTGAGACGATGATTTCTAGAGTGATAGGAAGGAGAGAGAAAGGAGGATTGGTTCTAAAGGATTCTCTATATTCTCTTGTATCTTCTTGTAATAGATTCTCCATTGATAATCAATAAAAGACTAATCAAAAGGCTTCTCCCGTGTATGTAAGTTTTGCCATTATTAGAACAATTAAACCACGTAAATCTCTGTTTCTTGTTGCTTTGTGAGTTTTTTTTTTCTTCAATCTTTGTCTATAATCTTGGTTGGGGAATCTGAGATTACTTTGAGGTTCCTAGGTTGAGGCTTGCAAATTAGCAACTTGATTAATCTTGTTCAAGGTCCTAGGCAGTGGTTGATCTTTTAAGGAAGCAAAGTAGATCAAATCACTATAACAAGGAAATTATTGTATTTTTGAAACAAGAACGCAATCTTCCTTCTTAGAAGATTATTTTGGGTTTCACCATGATCACTTGCCGATTACGGCTGCCGTTCTTACTATCTCTCCTCCTGTTCTTGCATTTCTTTTTTCATATTGTATAGGAAAGTTGAACTTTCTCATAAGGTGAAATATTCGTTTTGAAGAGGATGTAATGAGGCAACTTATAGAGCCTAGAACTGGAATTAATACTCTTGATCAATATTGCAGTAGATAGTTGGCTATATATATAACTGAACACAGTTTAGCTTTTCTATAAGCTAAACAATTACATTGTTATCATCTCTTCATTGAATTTCTAAAACTATACAAAGATCTCTTTAGAGCTACTTTCATTGCCCTTTATCAAATTTACAATATTTTCATAGCATTTGACTCTATCATCATCAAAGGCAATAGTAACATGGACTTGAAATCTAATTGCTTCTACCTTTACATGCTGCCAAATTTTTTGTTATAAACCTATACAATTATACACCTGTGATAAAATTACTATTCCCTCCTCCAACCTTATTTTCCTTGTCTAAGATCAAATTTCACTTTCTTCGATTTGATGAAGCCTTTGACTCTATTGCCTTGTGATTCATAAGACTATGACTGAAAAAGACATAAAACAAAGTAATGCGCCTTTTTTTTTTTAACGCTCACAAGATACAATGTAAATTTATTTCACTTCGGCAAAAGCTACAAGACATCTAGTTATATTTGTTTGCTTGTTGAATAGTTTCACATTCAAGGAGAATTTTCTTGACCGATTGTAACTCATGGACAACATTTGTCATGTTCATTCGATCTTGCGGTGACTCTATTGAACAAGCAACTCCAATTCTAATTAGAGAAATGACACATTCTAATATGCTACTGATTCTTGCTTGCCTTTGTTTATGGTTATCAGTGGTAATTTCACCATCATTTAGAAGTACTGGATCCATAATATCCATCACACGATCAGGCAAGGCCATTCTTGCAAAGTTATGAAGATTCAAGTCCCCCTCAAACATAACATCTGTGGGTTTTTTTGTTATCACCATTTCTAATAGCAATATTCCATAACTATAAACATCTCCATTGGTTGACACCTCACTTCCAAGGCCATACTCTGCCATTCAATATAAGATTTATTAAGAAGTTAGGAGTTGCAAAAGGAAATTGAAAGACAAGAAATATAAATTATAAAATAGAATATAAGTTATAACCTGGGGGTGCATAGCCAATTGTTCCCCTTACTCCAACGGAGCTGGTTAAAGTTGGATTTGAGACAGTTTGATGAAAAATTCTAGCTAGTCCAAAATCACCAATGTGAGCAGTCAAGTCATTATCGAGAAGGATATTGCTTGGCTTTAGATCACAATGGAGAATTGGTTCTTGGCAGTGGTGATGAAGATAGTCTAGTGCAGATGCCACATCAATTGCGATGCCTATTCTCTGAAGAAGGGTAAGTTTTTTAATTTCAATTTCTTTGTCTCTTTGTGGAACTGCATCTAGATGCAACCATTTTTCAAGACTCCCATTTGGCATGTACTCATAAACAATAGCCTTAAAGTCGTTGCCTTGAGAATCAATACTTGAGCAGGAAGTTATGACTCTAACAAGATTTCTATGACGGATATTTTTCAAGGCTTTGCACTCAGCTGTGAAACTCTTGGAAGCTCCTTGGCATTGAAGATTAATCACTTTGATTGCAACAATAGTTCCATCTTCATCAAGTACTCCCTTATACACTGAGCCAAAGCTACCTACTCCAATCAAGTGTGTTGAAGAAAACCCATCAGTCGCTTTGAAGAGGCTTTTATAGGACATCTTTGGAAATCTTTTTGTTGTCATTGGTCTTGAAGGCTGCCTGGAAGGCTCCCTCCTCCATTTGTGCCAATAGAAAATGAAAAATGACACCATGAGTAGTCCTGAAAAGGCACTTACAGTTGAGATTATTATTTTCAATCTTTGAGATATCTTCTGACTACTTGATTTATTCTCGGTGCATTTGGGCAACTGGAATTTAGGTATGCCCCCACAAAGTCTATTACAACCCACAATTGATATTGCACTTGCATTTGAAAAAATTCCTTTTGTTGGTAGTTTTCCCTCGAAATCATTAAAGGATAAGTTAAGATATTCCAGAGAAAGAGCCTCGAGGAATATTGGAATTTGGCCAGACAAATTATTCCGAGAAAGATCAACCTTTTTAATACTTTTCAAATTATTGAAAAATGAAGGAATAGGTCCGTGGAAGTAGTTTCCCGCCAGATAAATATCTTCAAGACTAGAGCAAAGACCAAGTTCACTTGGAATTTCACCTGATAAGTCATTACTAGACACATCAAAAATCCTCAAAGCTTTTAGATTACTGATTCTTGGAGATATAGATCCAACAATGTGGTTTTGGGCTAAAATCAGTGAATTTGAAAGAGAGGATACATTGAAAATCTCTTCTGGGATAGTTCCACTGAGGTCATTTCCAGACATTTCTAAAAGTGTTAATTGTTTCAAATTTCCTAGACTAGAAGGGATGACTCCAGATAAATTGTTATTGCTTAATACAATTTCATTTAATGATGACAAATTTCCTAGAGTGGAAGGAATTTTCCCTGAGAAATGGTTGCCTCCAAAATCCAAGCCCTGTAAGTTCAAAAGCTTACCCATTTCTTGAGGAATTGTGCCTATAAATTGGTTTTGCTCCATCGCTAATAAATATAAGTTAAAAAGGTTACCTATCCCTGAAGGTATGCTCCCATATAACTGATTAAACCCAAGGAACAAAACTTGAAGTTGACTTGACAGATTAGTTATTGAATGTGGCAATGCTCCTCTAAATTGATTTCTACCAAAACTTAGAACTCGTAATTTGCTACAGTTGGCCAAAGAATTAATAAACCCCATCTCATCACTTTCCCCGCTTCCTAAATTACTAGATTGTAAAATTAGGTGAGAAAGATTTTTCATGCCTCCAAAATTGACTGAAAATTTTCCAGAAAAACTGTTATTCGCAATTTGAATAACTTCGAGTTTTGAAGCATTGGATAAGGATACAGGAATGGATCCAGTGAAGAAGTTTTGGTCGATTTGGAAGATTTTGAGATTAGGAAAATTAAGACCTAAACATGGTGGAAGACTCCCATGAATTTGATTTTGAGACACCGAAAAATTGACAAGGAAAGAAAGATTGCAAAAGGAAGGAGGGATTGTACCGGAGAGGTTGTTTACGCCAACTGCAAGATTTTTCAACTCTTTCAATTGACCCAATGAATCTGGAATATTTCCTTCAAAAGAGTTGTAAGATAGAGACACAAGTTCGAGGGATGTTAGATTCCCGAGAAAGGGAGGGATGCCTCCTGTCAAATTGTTTTTGCGTAAAGATAGTCCTTTGAGTTTGTATAGAAAGACAAACTCAAATGGAATACTTCCTACTAGCTTGTTTTGTCCTAAAGATAGTACTGTGAGCCTGGAACAATAAGACAAGTTGGCTGGAATTTTCCCAACAAGGGAATTATTTGCTAGAAACAGAGCTTCTAACCTGAACAGACGCCCAAATTCAGGAGGAATTTCACCTTGGATAGTGTTATCCATAAGATTGATCTCTCTCAGGAAGCTGAGGTTGCCAATATGAGGAGACAATGAGCCACTCAAGGCTTTTGACATCAGGTCCAGGGCTATGACTCGTCTGTGCCTGCGACCGCATGTAATGCCCTCCCATTCACAGAAATGGCGAGAATCATTCCATGAGTTCAGGATTCCTTGAGGGTCATGAGCAATCATTGACTTAAAAGCCTGGAGGGCTGCATGATCTCCCTCCTCAAAGGCTGCAACTTGCAAAAGTGTGATGAAAAAAAGAAGCATGGATGGAAAATAAACAGAGTGGGTACTCATTTCTACAAGTGACGAGGCAATTTCCTTGGCTTACCTTTGTATGTGACCTTCACCTACTTTTGAGAGTTGTAAATTCAAAGACAATAGGACAAGTTCAGACATAAAACAAAGACGACGCCTTTCTTCCTTTTTTTTTTTTCCTTAATTTGAAACTAGACTTGACTTGGTCATTTTCAAAATATAAATGTGGACATTATCAGTTTGTTCACAAGAAAAAGCTAAGAAAATATAAATGTTGGCCACTATCAAATTGTTCGCAAGAAAAGCTAAGGCAAAGTTGACATGATCGCTGTCCACTTGACAAAAGCTAAGGCAAAGTTGACATGATCGCTGGCCACTTGACAAAAGCTAAGGCAAAGTTGACATGATCCACTTGAGAAAGTGAGTGGATTTTAAACATTTTGCGATGCGGTAATTAGGGGTGGGCGCGGTTCGGTTCGATTCGGTTTTTTGTTAAAATTTTCATAATCATTCGATTACGATTATTTTAAAATCGTAATCGCGATTAATTAAATTATCGGAATAATCAAATACTCGATTAATTGAAATAATTCGATTCGATTCGATTCGATTATTTCGATTATGGGCCTATTAAACCTATTTTGGGCTTTTTTAAATTTAAAATCTTAAATTAATAAATCAACCACAAATATAAAAAGTTAACAAACAAAAAATTAAAATATGTCTCAAAGTATGTTCAAGAATACATAACATGTTCAAATAACAAGTTCACGTATCTGTGGTAATACACACCCTCTACTTGCTTGCACATAAAACACTTTTTAACAACCCTTTTTCATGCTGATACAATTCAAGAATATCCCTTGTAATTGTTCTTCGCAATGGCACATCAAATCAAGATAGTATCATATGAAATAATTAATAGAATAAATGAATATCTAATTATATCTTCTTAATTATTTATCTATTTTTTAATCCATTCACATTGGAAAAAAGAAATGCAGATTCAAAAGCTTCTTCAACGTGGCTTTCTCAAAAGCTTTTGTTTTATTAAAGCTGAAAAAGTGGAACAACTCTTTTTAATAAAATAAAAACTTCTTTATGTTTTTTCAATAAAGCTTTTTTTATATGATTAGTTTTTAGCTCTCGAAAGCATGGTGGATTCCACCATTATCATGCGTAATCATCAAAGTAGAAATTCCACTCTTTTTATGTGTCTGTTGCAGTGAATTTAAAATAAAAAGAAAAAAGAAAAGGAAGATAGAAAGAAAGAAACGAGCAAAAGAAGTATAAGGAGGGTTACAAGTTGAAAATGTTAACTGAGATTGGGATTAGAGGAAATACCTCACAACAGCAACGATAAATAATGGCAGCAGGAGAGCACCGTGACAGCAGCAACAATTGACAGTAGGTGATAGCGGCAGGTGACAGTAGAGCAGCAGCAGATGACGGCGGTTGCAGCAGGTGGTAGCGGCGGTGGAGACTCTGCAACGAGCAGCGGTGACGACTGACGAGCAGTGGCGACGACGAGATTACAGCGGTTGCGACGAGCAGTAAGGACGAGATTACAGCGGCTGAAGGTGCTGCGGCTGAAGGTCACGAGTTCGGTTTTCAGCTAAAGAACAAAAGAAGTGTTTTAGACTTTAGACTTTAGGTTTGTTTATTTGACATTCGGTTTATTTGATATTCGGTTCGGTTTTTTAGTTTTTTTTTAAAAACCGAAAACCGAACCGAATATAAATACTTCTTTTACTATATTACTAATTCGGTTTTTTGGAGGTAAAAAAACCGCATAAAAACCGAACCGAATCAGTCAGTTCGGTTCGATTTTTGATTAATCGGTTTTTTTGCCCACCCCTAGCGGTAATACTGCACACTCCACTTGAAGTCTTGCGATGTGGTAATACTGCACACTGCACTTGAACCTAAGACTTCAAGGTTTCTATTATTAAGAGTGGATGCCCTTACCTTTGCGTCAAAATTAAATTCTAGTGAGAGAATGCAAAAAGTATTTTATACGCTTAAGTCTACCGCCTAAATTCCTTTAACTCGCCGTTATTTTATAATAATTCTCCATTTAAGCGTTATTATAAAATAACTACTTATTACAATTAATTATTAAACTTAATTAACTAATAAATATAAGTTAAGGGTAATAAATATGATATAAATTATGCCAATCGAATACCCTTAATCTAAATTTTGCTAGTTCTCGAGCAAAAGAAAATGTAAAAAATTGAAAATAAAATCTAACTGCACCACTTTTGCTGCTAATTTCGATTGCATTTTGCATATTTATAAATCTCTAGGTGTCCATAGTGAACAAGTTATGTGAGGAGAGGAATGAAAACATTCAGCCTTTTACTATACACATAAACAAGTTCTTCTTATTAATTTAAATTTTTTTCGGCAATTTGTTTTTGTATTTTTGACTCTCTTATTGTGTAAAGCGAACAATGAGCCTATGGTCATGGCTTAAGTCAAGTGCTTGGATGATTGAATCGTTAACTCTTCATGTGATAAAAAAAAAAAGAAGAAGAAAAAGATTGTTGAAAACTTAGATACTGCTAGGAAGTTTTTACCTTTATGTTTTGTTCTTCCATTACTCGAAGTGTAAGGTAGTCGTTTTATTAATTTGTTAATCCAACAGTAAGATGGTCATAGCTTGTCCTATGGACTATGCAGAAATTTGCAAACATTACATGAGGGATGATGTAGTTCATCATTTTGACAAGCTTCTGGTTTATTTGTATTTTAGTTAAGCAAGTGTATAATTTTGTCACGTTTGCCAATTCGTTTTATTGATATGGTTTCACCGTCATTGTCACCTAGATTACACGATTGTAGGGTGTCTGTCATTTTTTCTTTCCTCTGTATTTGAATTATGAGTGGATATTTGTTCAGGTCTTTTAATAGGGGGCAGAGTATCTATAGCTTTAACTCAAGGAACATGTGCACATAAGAATGATGATTAATTTAGTTATCAAAACTGTCCAATTTCTGAATTTTTTTTTAATTTCTCTTTTTATAACTATCTTTAACTTCTTTATTTAAGGAACTTAAGCCACCAATTGCAAATTTTATTTTCATCGGTCCTTTAATGCATAAAGTTTTTTCAAAGAATTTTAGCAATTCTTTCCTCCACTCTTCAGTTTCGGTAAGTAAATTATTTTTAATTGTTGACCTTGGAAGTGTTTTTGGTCCCAATCATGTTCTCTTAGGATCTAGTTTTAAAACTTTGGCAAGACACTCCCACACTTTGAGATACGATAAGTTAGGCATATAGCCTCTTCATAATTCATAAGGTGTCTTACATATTTTCTTACAAGGTATTCTATTTTTAACGTGGCAAACAGACAATATTACTTCCCCCCACAAGTTCAGTGGTGCCCCAGAACTTATTATCATGGCATTTACCATGTTCTTCAAAGTTTTGTTTTTCCTTTCAACTACACAATTAGATTCAAGTGAATAAGGAGGTGTCCCTCCATGAATGATATCATGATTCTCACAATAAGCATTTAACATGCTTGAATCATATATACCTCCTCTATCAGTTCTTAATCTTTTAATTTTCTTATTAAATTGATTTCAAATTCACTTTTATAAATTTAGAACTTTTCAACTGCTTCATCTTTATTTCTCAATAGATATATTTTTGTATAGCTTGAGAAATCATTAATAAAGGCAATATAATACCTTTTGCTTCCTCTGGTCATAGTCTGTTTCAAATCACCAAGGTCACTATGAATTAAACTAAGAAGTTCAATTTCTCTATGTTGAACTTGTTTACACGTCTTCTTTGTGGATTTGGCTTCCACACACACTTCGCATTTGTCATTAGACAAGCTTAAACTAGATAGTAAACCAAGTTCTTTCATTTTCTTAGTATAAGAAAAATTCACATGACCAAGTCTCTTATGCCAAAGATTAATAGAGTCAATAGTATTAGCAGAAGAAGAAGCTTTTTCATTCATTATGACATTGGATACATTGAATTTGAAGAGTTCTCCAGAGCAATACGTTTTCCCAACAACATCTCATTTTTTATCATTACAATTTTGTCACCCTCATTTACCTTGGCGATTCTTAGTCTACATTAGTCCTAGGCAAGGGTAAAATTCTTCTCAAGCTTACATATGAAAAAATCCTCTCACTGAGTAATGTACTTCACGTTCTCGAGATTGGATACAATCTACTGTCTGTTTTATAATGGGCAAAGCTGGGATCAAAGTGTTTTTTGAGTTCCCTCACTGGAGTATAGTCAAAAAATGAGTTTTTGTTACTACATATGTCTTGTAATACCAGGATCAATTACCCAATCTTTGCTTCCATCCACCATGTTCACCTCATAGACAACTATAGCAGCAATGATGTCATCTCCTTCTCCTTCAACCATATTGGTTTTAGGAGGTTTTTGTTGTCTCCCTTTCGTTGAGCTTTTTATGTCTGCATTGATTAGCATGATGGCTAATTTTGCCACAAACAAAACAATTACCTTTCTTTTTAGCAATGAGCCTTTTGGGGTTATTAGGGTGTCAGTCATTAGGATTGTTCTGCTTTTTATTAAGTTGAGGAATGTTCTCTATTAAATTTGCATTGGAACGAAATTCTTTTGCTTTATCAAACACATCTCTAATTCTATTCTTCTCGTCAATCCTAATATGTATAATAGCATCTTCAAAACTCACTTGCTTTTTCTTATGCTTTGAGGTTTTGATAAAATCTTCCCATGATTCTAGTAGTTTTTCAATCAAACAACCCGTCACAAATTGTCAGGAAGAAATATTTCCTCCCTTTTAAGATTATTAACTAATACGTGATATTCATAGATTTGCTCAGACATAGATCTACATCCATCATCCGATAATGTAGAAAATCACTAATATATTATTGAGTCTCAGTATCTTCTACCATATATATTTTCTTAAGCAGTGCCCATATCGCATATGCATTCTTACATGGATAATAAATATCACAAAGGGAACTAGCAAGAGAATTAAGTATTGCATTCCTGCAGACCTTATTACCAGCATTCCAAGTCTGGAGTTTCTTTTCTTAATCTTCAGTGCCCTCTTTTGGTGGTGATGACCGTAGGTAGTAAGCAAGGTTATGAACATCCAGTGCATGGAAGACCTTTTCTTGCCAGCACTTGAATTTTTCACCATTGAACAATTCAATCTTGGAGGCATCTGGCAAGTTTTTTCCAGTGTTGGAAGTGGAAGCAGGAAGATCATAAACAAAGAGATCGGGAACTCCAGGGGCTGCGGGTGCAACATGTGCAGTGGCTAATGAAGGTGGAAGATCACTTATATTTGGTTTTAAGATTGTTGAAAATTTGATATGGAAACAGCGAAAGTTTGGAAGGAAACTGGACAGAAACAAAAAAACAGTCAAGGCATGCGACAACACTGTCCTTAAGACCAAATTCCGTGCCTCAAGATACCATATCTCGGTGCAAGATGGTGTAACAAAGGCAATTTAATCTTTAGGATACAATGACTCTATTGTTGTGAGGTTACACTCCAAATGACGGTGTAGAACAGTAAAATGTACAACGATGAAGGCAAAAGCAAGAAGAACAAAGAGCAAGCTTTTCCAAATAAAAACAATGTGATATAATCGCCCTTTTAAATAGATACACAACCTAGCCCTTTTTTCTCTCAAAATTCAAATTATAATTAAAGAAGGATTAAAAATAAATCCCAATACGATTAGGAATCGAATTATCAATATAATTTGAATTAAAATAAATAAAATTAAAGCAAAAGGAAAAAATATAAAAAGCAGCCAAGCTGGCGCACATATACGACACCCCCAATCCCCAGGGGGTTCCCCCTCATGCCCAATTAATAAATTCCTAGAGCGGGCTCTATTTTTGGGCTCGGTCTCGTGCGCGTTAGCCCCGTCTTAAATCTTAATGGCCTTGTTACCGTATTATTTTTAGTTTTTTATATATAAACCGACTTATGCTCTCATGTTTAAGCAACATGGATATTGATATTTTCAAATACAACTCATATCTCTAACATCAATATCCACTGCATATCCAAACTTGAAAATTTGACAAAACTATACAGCGAACTTTTTATCAGCATTTCGAGTATATATATATATATATATATCTTGATTCGAATTCTCGGGAATAGAAATACAGCAGCAAACTTTTTAGCAGCATTATATAATGCTATTAAAGGAAACATAAAAGGGGTTACATTTTGAAATTTTGTCCAAAAAGTCACAAGTACTCAAAACTATTATCGTTTTTTCCAAGTTCATGTCTCATTCTGATGGTCATTTTACACGTAAAATTTGGAAAAAAAAAAAAAAGGGAAAGGCAGATCATAAAGTGACAATTGAACCACATGATGGCTATCTTTTTTCTTCAGATTCAAAGTCTTTCGCTGTATGTTCATTTTCAAGCATTTGACAAGATAGCTGGGGCCATAAGTTTAGACAAAGAGAAGCCAAAACAAAGACTGGGTGACATGCAAAAGGATCCAATTACAAGGACCTGAGAATAAGGACCACCAAATATACACATTATCAATGATTAAAAATTTTCAGTTAAAAACTGCTCTTTGCAACTCCAATGCATAATTTTATTGAACATCAGAGCAGTAATTTTTAAATAATTTTATTTAATTAATTACGTAAATTTAAATTTTAAAAAAGATAAGAGTTAAAAGAATTATTTTGATAATTTTTTTAAAGGATGCAATTATTGAAATTCATTAAATTACTTATGAAATTTATTTTAAGAAAATAATTTTTTATTTAAAAAAATATCCATAACCTAAATTGCTAGACCCCCAAAAAAAAATCCCTGAATCTATTTACTGTACGATCATTTTCTTCGAATTTTTTTTTCTAAGTCGTCTCCTGGTCTTTCTTTGTCATCAACACCTATTAATTAAAGGAATGAAGCACTGTTAATGATTGGATTAGGCTTCAATCTTTCGGATTTTGTTGATATATTTTTCCTAGTCAAGTTTATTGCAATTCATGTAAATTGATTATCTTTTCGTGGTTAAGCCATATAATTAAGCAAAACAGCACAGTAGGAGAATGCAAAAATTTAAGTCAATTTTGTTATTTGGGCACTGTTTTTTTTCTTTAACTTAATGATTTAATTAACTTAATTTTAATCATTTAAGTCGTTAAGTCTGTTTGATTTTTCAACTTAATGAAAATTTTCAATGATTAAGTTATTAATTTATCAAGCCAATTTTTTAGCTTTTTACTTAATCTAAAACGTACAAATGATTTCATCAAAAGATATTCTTCAAAATATCCCTATCTAATCAATTAATTTTCATCCTTACCAAAAAAAATTAATAATTAGTATTATTACCCATATTTATAACTTGTGACAATATAGTGGTAGGTTATTATTATTTTTGTCTTTTTACTTTCTTCAAATTAGCATTACTTATCTTCACAATTTTTTATGAATATTTTTCATATAAAAAATCATAAACTAAAATAAAGTTAATTAATATATACTAATTTAGAATATAAAGAATTATATTTAATTAAACATCATTTATATTATATTATCTTATTTAAAAATAAGGACGACGCCTTTCTTCTTATTCTCCTTTTTTTCCCCCTCTTAATTGAAACTAGACTAGACTTGACTTGTCATTTTCAAAATATAAATGTTGGCCACTATCAATTTGTCCACAAGAAAAAGCTAAGAAAATATAAATATTGGCCATTATCAATTTGTGCACAAGAAAAAGCTAAGCCAAGTTGACATAATTAATATTCACCACTTGGTAAAGTGGGTGGATTTTAAGCAAAGCTGATACGATTAATGTTGGCCACTTAATCAAGATTAATGTTGTCTAAGAAGTGGTAAAAGTTTAATACGACTCACCATTAGATGATAAAATGAATTAATAAATTGCTTTATTAGTAATAAAATTTATTGTTCAAACTTTTTCTTAAAGAAAAATAATGGATAAGACGCACTACCTTAGTACGAGTAGAAACTTATCGTATGCATAGATCAAAAGGATTTCACATT
>CM059836.1:22294087-22327647 GCA_030444775.1 Atalantia buxifolia | reverse complement strand
ACTTATTTACCCTTAACTCTACCTAGAATTTCAACTCGATGAGTAAGCAAAGAAAGCACCTTCAAATTCACCGGTAAATAAGTTGAAATAAATTAACAATGCAAATACGGCGAGCTTTGGGAAGGACTCGTGTCACAACACTTTTATTTACTAAGTTGATTATTACCATTTTTTCACGGCTAATTCCATTACTTTTGTATGTCGTTCGAGTATTTTGCTCACCGCAGTCCCGCACGACAGAATGGAAAAGCAAAGACGGACAAATAAATTATACGGCGGCAGCTCCTTCACTTTGCGTATAAGCTGGTTTGGATCGCCGCGCGGGGTCTTTGGGCACGCTGACCACGGGAGGGAAAGGGCCCCGGAGGGGATGAATCTTGGCACATGAGTGGGGCAAAGCGAGGGGGCACGATTAAGTAGATTTGCAGTGCACATGGTGATGGGTGCGACCATACCAACACTAATGCACCGGATCCCATCAGAACTCCGCTGTTAAGCGTGCTTGGGCGAGAGAGCAAGATTAAGATGTGGAAGTCCTCGTGTTGCACCCCTCTTTTTGTGTTTTCAGCCGGTTAATCCGCTTTTGCGGCCGGCTCCTTCACTTTTACGTGCGTTAGCGGGTTTGGATCGCCGGCGCGGGGTCTCCGGGGCACCTCGGACCCACCGGGGAGCGGGAAAGGGCCCCCGAGGGATGAATGTCATGGCGGCATGAGTTGGGCAAAGCAGGGCGTGGCTTTAATTAGATTTTAAAGGTACGGTCAGACAACATTTAAAATACTTATTTACCCTTAACTCTACCTAGAATTTCAACTCAGATGAGTAAGCAAAGAAAGCACCTTCAAATTCACTGGGTAAATAAGTTGAAATAAATTAACAATGCAAATACGGCGAGCTCTTGGGAAGGACTCGTGTCACAACACTCCTTTTATTTACTAAGTTGATTATTACCATTTTTTCACGGCTAATTCCATTACTTTTGTATGCATTCGAGTATTTTGCTCACCGCAGTCCCGCACAGAGAATCGAAAAGCAAAGACGGACAAATAAATTATACGGCGGTCGGCTCCTTCACTTTTGCGTGCGTTAATGGTTTGGATCGCCGCATGGGGTCTGGGCACGCGGACCCACGGGGAGCGGAAAGGGCCCTGAGGGATGAATGTGCGGCGGAGTAGTGGGCAAAGCAGGGGGCACGATTAAGTAGATTTGCAAAGGCACATGGTGATGGGTGCGACCATACCAAAGACTAATGCACCGGATCCCATCGTAACTCCGCAGCTTAAGCGTGCTTGGGCGAGAGCAAGATTAAGATGGGTGACCTCTGGGAAGTCCTCGTGTTGCACCCTCTCTTTTTTGTGTTTTCACCGGTTAATCCGCTTTTGCGGCCGGCCCTTCACTTTTACGTGCGTTAATGGGCCTGATCGCCGCATGGGGTCTCCTGGCACCCTGACCACGGGGAGCTGGAAAGGGCCCCTGAGGGATGAATTGGCGGCATGATGAGTCTGGCAAAGTAGGGGTGGCTTTAATTGGATTTTAAAGGTACGGTCGACAACATTTAAAATACTTATTTACCCTTAACTCTACCTAGAATTTCAACTCGATGAGTAAGCAAAGAAAGCACCTTCAAATTCACGGGTAAATAAGTTGAAATAAATTAACAATGCAAATACGGCGAGCTTTGGGAAGGACTCGTGTCACAACACTCCTTTTATTTACTAAGTTGATTATTACCATTTTTTCACGGCTAATTCCATTACTTTTGTATGCTGTTCGAGTATTTTGCTCACCGCAGTCCTCGCACGAGAATTGGAAAAGCAAAGACGGACAAATAAATTATACTACGGTCGGCTTCCTTCACTTTTGCGTGCAAGCAAGCGGGTTTGGATCGGCTGGGTCTTTGGGCACGCTGACCACGGGAGCGGGAAAGGGCCTCTGAGGGATGAATGGCGGCGGTGAGTAGGGCAAAGCAGGGGGCACGATTAAGTAGATTTGCAGTGCACATGGTGATGGGTGCGACCATACCAAAGACTAATGCACCGATCCCATCGTAACTCCGCAGCTTAAGCGTGCTTGGGCGAGAGAAGAGCAAGATTAAGATGGGTGACCTCTGGGAAGTCCTCGTGTTGCACCCTCTTTTTGTGTTTTCAGCCTGTTAATCCGCTTTGCGGCCGGCTCCTTCACTTTTACGTGCGTTATGGGTTTGATCGCCGGCGGCTGGCGGGTCTCCGGGCACTCCTGACCACGGGGAGCTGGAAAGGGCCCCTGAGGGATGAATTGTGCGGCGGCATGAGTCGGGCAAAGTAGGGGTGGCTTTAATTGGATTTTAAAGGTACGGTCGACAACATTTAAAATACTTATTTACCCTTAACTCTACCTAGAATTTCAACTCGATGAGTAAGCAAAGAAAGCACCTTCAAATTCACGGGTAAATAAGTTGAAATAAATTAACAATGCAAATACGGCGAGCTCTTGGGAAGGACTCGTGTCACAACACTCCTTTTATTTACTAAGTTGATTATTACCATTTTTTCACAGCTAATTCCATTACTTTTGTATGCGTTTCGAGTATTTTGCTCACCGCAGTCCTCGCACGCAGAATTGGAAAAGCAAAGACGGACAAATAAATTATACTACGTCGGCTCCTTCACTTTTTTGCGTGCGGGTAATGGGTTTGATCGGCGCTGGGGTCTGGGCACGCTGACCCCCGGGAGCGGGAAAGGGCCTCTGAGGGATGAATGAATTGTGCGGGATGAGTAGGGCAAAGCGAGGGGGCACGATTAAGTAGATTTGCAGTGCACATGGTGATGGGTGCGACCATACCAAAGACTAATGCACCGGATCCCATCGTAACTCCGCAGCTTAAGCGTGCTTGGGCGAGAGCAAGATTTAAGATGGGTGACCTCTGGGAAGTCCTCGTGTTGCACCCTCTTTTTGTGTTTTCAGCCGGTTAATCCGCATGCGGCCGGCCCTTCACTTTTACGTGCGTTAGCAATGGGTTTGATCGCCGGCGGGTCTCCTGGGGCACTTGACCACGGGAGCGGAAAGGGCCCTGAGGGATGAATTGTGCAAGCATGAGTCTGGGCAAAGTAGGGGTGGCTTTAATTAGATTTTAAAGGTACGGTCAGACAACATTTAAAATACTTATTTACCCTTAACTCTACCTAGAATTTCAACTCAGATGAGTAAGCAAAGAAAGACCTTCAAATTCACGGGTAAATAAGTTGAAATAAATTAACAATGCAAATACGGCGAGCTTTGGGAAGGACTCGTGTCACAACACTCCTTTTATTTACTAAGTTGATTATTACCATTTTTTCACGGCTAATTCCATTACTTTTGTATGCTTTCGAGTATTTTGCTCACCGCAGGTCCTCGCACAGAGAATTGGAAAAGCAAAGACGGACAAATAAATTATACTGGCGGCCGCTCCTTCACTTTTTGCGTGCGTTAATGGGTTTGATCGCGGCGCTGGGTCTGGGCACGCTGACCGCCGGGAGCGGGAAAGGGCCTGAGGGATGAATCGGCATGAGTAGGGCAAAGCAGGGGGCACGATTAAGTAGATTTGCAAGGCACATGGTGATGGGTGCGACCATACCAAAGACTAATGCACCTGATCCCATCGTAACTCCGCAGCTTAAGCGTGCTTGGGCGAGAGCAAGATTTAAGATGGGTGACCTCTGGGAAGTCCTCGTGTTGCACCCTCTTTTGTGTTTTCACCGGTTAATCCGCTTTGCGGCCGGCTTCCTTCACTTTTACGTGCGTTAAGCGGGTTTGATCGCCGCGGGGTCTCCTGGGCACTTGACCACGGGAGCGGAAAGGGCCCCTGAGGGATGAATCAGCGGCGGATGAGTCGGGCAAAGTAGGGGGTGGCTTTAATTGAATTTTAAAGGTACGGCCAGACAACATTTAAAATTCTTATTTACCCTTAACTCTGCCTAGAATTTCAACTCAGATGAGTAAGCAAAGTAAGCACCTTCAAATTCACTGGGTAAATAAGTTGAAATAAATTAAGAATGCAAATACGGCGAGCTCTTGGGAAAGACTCGTGTCACGACACTCCTTTTATTTACTAAGTGGATTATTACCACTTTTTCACGGCTAATTCCATTACTTTTGTATGATTTCGAGTATTTTGCTCACCGCAGGTCCTCGCACAGAAAATTGGAAAAGCAGCACGGACAAATAAATTATACGGCGGCAGGGTCCTTCACTTTTACGTGCGTTAGCGAGTTTGGATCGCGGGCGCGGGGTCTGGGCACGCTGACGGGCACGGGAGCGGGAAAGGGCCCTGAGGGATGAATCAGCGGCGAGTGAGTAGGGCAAAGCAGGGGGCACGATTAAGTAGATTTGCAGTGCACATGGTGATGGGTGCGACCATACCAAAGACTAAAGCACCGGATCCCATCAGAACTCCGAAGTTAAGCGTGCTTGGGCGAGAGTAGTACTAGGATGGGTGACCTCCTGGGAAGTCCTCGTGTTGCACCCTTCTTTTTGTGTTTTCAGCCGGTTAATCCGCACATGGGCCGGCCTCCTTCACTTTTACGTGCGTTAATGGTTTTGATCGCCGGCGCGGGTCTCCGGGGGGCACCTGACCACGGGGAGCGGGAAAGGGCCCCGGAGGGATGAATTGTGCGGCGGCGCGAGTTGGGCAAAGCAGGGGTGGCTTTAATTAGATTTTAAAGGTACGGTCAGACAACATTTAAAATACTTATTTACCCTTAACTCTACCTAGAATTTCAACTCGATGAGTAAGCAAAGAAAGCACCTTCAAATTCACTGGGTAAATAAGTTGAAATAAATTAACAATGCAAAATACGGCGAGCTTTGGGAAGGACTCGTGTCACAACACTCCTTTTATTTACTAAGTTGATTATTACCATTTTTCACGGCTAATTCCATTACTTTTGTATGCTTCGAGTATTTTGCTCACCGCAGTCCTCGCACGCAGAATTGGAAAAGCAAAGACGGACAAATAAATTATACGGGCGGCTCCTACTCCTTCACTTCCTTCACTTTTGCAGGGTCTGGGCGTTGACCCGCCGGGAGCGGAAAGGGGTTGGGATCGCGGGCGCAGGGGGCACGCAAGTCTGGGCACCGATCCCACGACTTGACCGACCTCTTGGCAAGTCCTCTTTTTGTGTTTTGCACCCCTCTTTTTGTGTTTCACTTTTAACGTGGGCCTCCTTCACTTTGGGCACGTCCCCTGAGGGATGACCACGGGAGGGAAAGGGCCCTCTTTTTGTGGGATGAATGAAGCGGGTTTGATCGCCGGCAGGGGTGGCTTTAATTGGATTTTAAAAGAACGGTCAGACAACATTTAAAATACTTATTTACCCTTAACTCTACCTAGAATTTCAACTCAGATGAGTAAGCAAAGAGAGCACCTTCAAATTCACTGGGTAAATAAGTTGAAATAAATTAACAATGCAAATACGGCGAGCTCTTGGGAAGGACTCGTGTCACAACACTCCTTTTATTTACTAAGTTGATTATTACCATTTTTTCACGGCTAATTCCATTACTTTTGTATGCGTTCGAGTATTTTGCTCACCGCAGGTCCTCGCACAGAGAATTGGAAAAGCAGCACGGACAAATAAATTATACGGCCGGCTCCTTCACTTTTGCGTGCGTTAGCGGGTTTGGATCGCCGGCGGGGGTCTGGGCACCGGACCTGGGCCGGGAGCTGGAAAGGGCCCCGGAGGGATGAAGCGGATGAGGGCATTAAGTAGATTTGCAGGCACATGGTGACGGGTGCGACCATACAAAGACTAATGCACGGATCCCATCGTAACTCCGCATTAAGCGTTTGGGCGAGAGCAAGATAAGATGGGTGACCTCGGGAAGTCCTCGTGTTGCACCCCTTTTTGTGTTTTCACGGTTAATCCGCGGCTCGGCTCCTTCACTTTTACGTGCGTAAGCGGGGATCGATCGCCGGCGGGGTCTCCGGGGCACCTTGACCACGGGAGCGGAAAGGGCCCCTGAGGGATGAATTGTGCGGCGGCGTGAGTCGGGCAAAGTAGGGGGTGGCTTTAATTGGATTTTAAAAGGCACGGTCGACAACATTTAAAATACTTATTTACCCTTAACTCTACCTAGAATTTCAACTCGATGAGTAAGCAAAGAAAGCACCTTCAAATTCACTCGGGTAAATAAGTTGAAATAAATTAACAATGCAAATACGGCGAGCTTTGGGAAGGACTCGTGTCACAACACTCCTTTTATTTACTAAGTTGATTATTACCATTTTTTCACGGCTAATTCCATTACTTTTGTATGCATTCGAGTATTTTGCTCACCGCAGGTCCTCGCACAGAGAATTGGAAAAGCAAAGACGGACAAATAAATTATACTACGGTCGGCTCCTTCACTTTTGCGTGTAAGTAATGGTTTGATCGCCGCAGGGGTCTGGGCACGCTGACCACGGGGAGCGGAAAGGGCCCCTGAGGGATGAATCAGGCGGCGGAGTAGTGGGCAAAGCGAGGGGGCACGATTAAGTAGATTTGCAAAGGCACATGGTGATGGGTGCGACCATACCAAAGACTAATGCACCGATCCCATCGTAACTCCGCAGCTTAAGCGTGCTTGGGCGAGAGCAAGATTAAGATGGGTGACCTCTTGGGAAGTCCTCGTGTTGCACCCTCTTTTTGTGTTTTCACGGTTAATCCGCTATGGCCGGCTCCTTCACTTTTACGCAAGCAATGGTTTGATCGCACGGCGTGGGGTCTCCTGGGGGCACCTGACCACGGGAGCGGAAAGGGCCCCTGAGGGATGAATTGTGGCGGCATGAGTCGGGCAAAGTAGGGGTGGCTTTAATTGGATTTTAAAGGTACGGTCGACAACATTTAAAATACTTATTTACCCTTAACTCTACCTAGAATTTCAACTCGATGAGTAAGCAAAGAAAGCACCTTCAAATTCACGGGTAAATAAGTTGAAATAAATTAACAATGCAAATACGGCGAGCTCTTGGGAAGGACTCGTGTCACAACACTCCTTTTATTTACTAAGTTGATTATTACCATTTTTTCACGGCTAATTCCATTACTTTTGTATGTATGTTCGAGTATTTTGCTCACCGCAGTCCTCGCACGCAGAATTGGAAAAGCAAAGACGGACAAATAAATTATACTACGTCGGCTTCCTTCACTTTTTTTTATGTAATGGGTTTGGATCGCCGCGCTGGGGTTGGGCACGCTGACCCGCCGGGAGCGGAAAGGGCCCTGAGGGATGAATCAGCGGCGGCGAGAGGGCAAAGGAGGGGGCACGATTAAGTAGATTTTGCAGGCACATGGTGACGGGTGCGACCATACCAAAGACTAATGCACCGGATCCCATCGTAACTCCGCAGCTTAAGCGTGCTTGGGCGAGAGCAAGATAAGATGGGTGACCCTGGGAAGTCCTCGTGTTGCACCCCTTTTTGTGTTTTCACCGGTTAATCCGCTAAGGGCCGGCCTCCTTCACTTTTACGTTAGGCGGGCTGGTTTCGATCGCCGGGCGGGTCTCCTGGGGCACCCTGACCACGGGAGCTGGAAAGGGCCCCTGAGGGATGAATTGGGCATGAGTCGGGGGCAAAGTAGGGGGTGGCTTTAATTAGATTTTAAAGGTACGGTCAGACAACATTTAAAATACTTATTTACCCTTAACTCTACCTAGAATTTCAACTCAGATGAGTAAGCAAAGAAAGCACCTTCAAATTCACGGGTAAATAAGTTGAAATAAATTAACAATGCAAATACGGCGAGCTTTGGGAAGGACTCGTGTCACAACACTCCTTTTATTTACTAAGTTGATTATTACCATTTTTTCACGGCTAATTCCATTACTTTTGTATGCGTTCGAGTATTTTGCTCACCGCAGGTCCTCGCACAGAGAATTGGAAAAGCAGCACGGACAAATAAATTATACGGCGGCCGGCTTCCTTCACTTTTGCGTGCGTTAATGGTTTGGATCGCCACGCGGGGTCTGGGCACGCTGACCCCGGGGAGCGGAAAGGGCCCCTGAGGGATGAATGTGCGGCGGCGAGTGAGCAGGGCAAAGCGAGGGGGCACGATTAAGTAGATTTGCAGTGCACATGGTGATGGGTGCGACCATACCAAAGACTAATGCACCGGATCCCATCGTAACTCCGCAGCTTAAGCGTGTGCTTGGGCGAGAGAAAGATTAGAGATGGGTGACCTCTGGGAAGTCCTCGTGTTTGCACCCTCTTTTTGTGTTTTCACTGTTAATCCGCTTTTTGCGGCCGGCCCTTCACTTTTACGTGCGTAAGGGGTTTGATCGCCGGCGCGGGTCTCCTGGGGCACCTTGACCACGGGGAGCGGGAAAGGGCCCGGAGGGATGAATTGTGCGGGGGCATGAGTTTGGCAAAGTAGGGGGGTGGCTTTAATTGGATTTTAAAGGTACGGTCGACAACATTTAAAATACTTATTTACCCTTAACTCTACCTAGAATTTCAACTCGATGAGTAAGCAAAAGAAAGCACCTTCAAATTCACCGGGTAAATAAGTTGAAATAAATTAACAATGCAAATACGGCGAGCTCTTGGGAAGGACTCGTGTCACAACACTCCTTTTATTTACTAAGTTGATTATTACCATTTTTTCACGGCTAATTCCATTACTTTTGTATGCTTCGAGTATTTTGCTCACCGCAGTCCTCGCACGAGAATCGGAAAAGCAAAGACGGACAAATAAATTATACTACGGCCGGCTCCTTCACTTTTTTGCGTTAATGGTTTGATCGCCGCTGGGTCTGGGGGCACGCTGACCGCCCGGGAGCTGGAAAGGGCCCTGAGGGATGAATGTGCGGCGGCGAGTAGGGCAAAGCAGGGGGCACGATTAAGTAGATTTGCAGTGCACATGGTGATGGGTGCGACCATACCAGCACTAATGCACCGGATCCCATCAGAACTCCGCAGTTAAGCGTGCTTGGGCGAGAGCAGTACTAAGATGGGTGACCTCTTGGGAAGTCCTCGTGTTGCACCCCTCTTTTTGTGTTTTCAGCCGGTTAATCCGCTTTTGCGGCCGGCTCCTTCACTTTTACGTGCGTTAGCGGGTTTGGATCGCCGGCGGGTCTCCTGGGCACACCTGACCCGGGAGGGAGAAAAGGGCCCCGGAGGGATGAATTGTGCGGCGGCGGAGTCGGGGCAGGCGAAGGGGTGGCTTTAATTAGATTTTAAAGGTACGGTCAGACAACATTTAAAATACTTATTTACCCTTAACTCTACCTAGAATTTCAACTCAGATGAGTAAGCAAAGAAAGCACCTTCAAATTCACTGGGTAAATAAGTTGAAATAAATTAACAATGCAAATACGGCGAGCTCTTGGGAAGGACTCGTGTCACAACACTCCTTTTATTTACTAAGTTGATTATTACCATTTTTTCACGGCTAATTCCATTACTTTTGTATGCTTTCGAGTATTTTGCTCACCGCAGGTCCTCGCACAGAGAATTGGAAAAGCAGCACGGACAAATAAATTATACGGCGGCCGGCTCCTTCACTTTTGCGTGCGTTAATGGTTTGATCACGCGGGGTCTGGGCACGCTGACCCACGGGGAGCGGGAAAGGGCCCCTGAGGGATGAATGTGCGGCGGCGAGAGCAGGGCAAAGCGAGGGGGCACGATTAAATAGATTTGCAGTGCACATGGTGATGGGTGCGACCATACATGCACTAATGCACCGGATCCCATCAGAACTCCGCAGTTAAGCGTGCTTGGGCGCGAGCAGTACTAAGATGGGTCACCTCTTGGGAAGTCCTCGTGTTGCACCCCTCTTTTTGTGTTTTCACCCCGGTTAATCCGCTTTTGCGGCCGGCTCCTTCACTTTTACGTGCGTTAGCGGGTTTGGATCGCCGCCGGGGTCTCTGGCACTCCTGACCACGGGAGCGGAAAGGGCCCTGAGGGATGAATGTGCGGCGGCGGGTCTGGCAAAGAGGGGTGGCTTTAATTGGATTTTAAAGGTACGGTCAGACAACATTTTAAATACTTATTTACCCTTAACTCTACCTAGAATTTCAACTCAGATTAGTAAGCAAAGAAAGCACCTTCAAATTCACTGGGTAAATAAGTTGAAATAAATTAACAATGCAAATACGGCGAGCTTTGGGAAGACTCGTGTCACAACACTCCTTTTATTTACTAAGTTGATTATTACCATTTTTTCACGGCTAATTCCATTACTTTTGTATGCTTCGAGTATTTTGCTCACCGCAGTCCTCGCACAGAATTGGAAAAGCAAAGACGGACAAATAAATTATACTGGCTGGCCGGCTCCTTCACTTTTGCGTGCGTTAGCTGGTTTTGATCGCCGCGGGGTCTTTGGGCACGCTCGGACCCACGGGGAGCGGGAAAGGGCCCTGAGGGATGAATGTGCGGCGGCGGAGTAGGGCAAAGCGAGGGGGCACGCATTAAGTAGATTTGCAGTGCACATGGTGATGGGTGCGACCATACCAGCACTAATGCACCGGATCCCATCAGAACTCCGCAGTTAAGCGTGCTTGGGCGAGAGCAGTACTAAGATGGGTGACCTCTTGGGAAGTCCTCGTGTTGCACCCCTCTTTTTGTGTTTTCAGCCGGTTAATCCGCTTTTGCGGACGGCTCCTTCACTTTTACGTGCGTTAGCGGGTTTGGATCGCCGGCGCGGGGTCTCCGGGGCACCTCGGACCCTCCGGGGAGCGGGAAAGGGCCCCGGAGGGATGAATTGTGCGGCGGCGGAGTCGGGGCAGGCGAGGGGGTGGCTTTAATTAGATTTTAAAGGTACGGTCAGACAACATTTAAAATACTTATTTACCCTTAACTCTACCTAGAATTTCAACTCAGATGAGTAAGCAAAGAAAGCACCTTCAAATTCACTGGGTAAATAAGTTGAAATAAATTAACAATGCAAATACGGCGAGCTCTTGGGAAGGACTCGTGTCACAACACTCCTTTTATTTACTAAGTTGATTATTACCATTTTTTCACGGCTAATTCCATTACTTTTGTATGCGTTCGAGTATTCTGAATGTGATGAGGTTGCTCTAAGTTGTTCGAGTTTCAATCGAATGTCCTCTATGCTCATGAAAATCTAAATATAAAACAAAAAATAGGTAATTAAAATAAAATAAATAAATAAAATGAGAAAATAAAATAAAACGAGTGATAATAAACAAACTAGACGCTAGTCCCCGGCAACGGCGCCAAAAATTTGGTAGTGTAGTTAGAGTGCACCAAATTTAAAACCTTACTACTAGTATAAATAATTAGTAAAGAGCGAGTAAGGATCGATCCCACAGAGACTATGCTAGTTATATTTATTATCAACTCTAAAGCAAGATTTAAAATAAAATAATAATAAGAATAATAATATAAATTAATCTAACTAAAGAAAATGCCAATTATAAATAAAAAGGGGGGTTTTTGAATTTTTAACTAAATAGCAAGAAATAAAGAAATTAAAACTACGAAAACAATAATTTAATAATAAAAACTCGAATTAAAGGATAAAGAAATAATAATGAGAAAAACTTTGGTGAAAGGATCATTCGCCACTACCAAACATGCACATAATATATTAATTCTATCATCAATTTATATTGAAACTATCAACCGTAGACAACAATAAGCTCTGTTAGTCTCAATCTTTACTTAGTGTGTCGTTAGGCAAAATAAGCTCTTCACCTAATCTCTAACCATTAAATAATTTAAAACAAGCTCTTTAAATTTAAGATAATGGAAGCATTAAACAAAGAAAGATATTAGGTTGATCTAGGCAATAAACACACAAGCTCGGATTATTTAACCTAGGTTATGTTCTCCAATTGAAATCACTGATTCCAACCTGCTACTAATAATTAAAATATCAAGACGATTACGGATCAAGAATTTTAATCTAGCAATAGAATTATTCAAGTCCTATCTAATTGGCCACTCAAATAAGACAAGAACAAAATCATAAACATTAATTATGGAAGAACATAAACAATTCCAATTAAATAAATTGAATGATAGAAATTAAAAATTAATCATATGACATGTTTGGGGTTTTGAATTCACCCTCAACCAAATAGAAAATCTAGCCTAACATAATTAAATTGGGAATAAGAGAATTGATAAAACCAATCATGGAGATTAATTCAAGTGGCTGCAACTTTTTCTTCAATTCCTTCCGGCTGCTGATTTTTTTCAGTTTCCTTCTTCTCTTGCTGAATTTCTCTCTCTTTTTGTTGCTTCCGTTTTCTTCTCCTTTTTTTCCTCTCGGCGGCCCTCTTTCAAAAGCCAAAATTTTTCTTTTATATTGTTGCTGACCGACCTATTTCATCCAAAAGCTAAAAGGCTTGGCTTTCCTAAGCTTTGTTTTGGTCTTGCACGTGCCCTCCACTTAGAATCACATTAGGATTTTCTTTCCTTTTTAATGCCATGCATATGCTAACAATCGGCCCACTTATGCAAAGCCCAATCAAGCTTCATTTAATCTTCACTTGCTGGCCACTTTTAAAGCTAACATCACTTTCTCTTATTTGTCCGCATGTGCATGATGAATGAATTTGTTGAGTTCTGTTTCCTTGGCTTGAATTCACATGCATATATGCTTAATTGCTCCCAAAATCAAGTAATTAATGCTTCTGAAATTGAGCTCCTTTATGCCCTTTTTATCCACAATCTCCAATTCTTTTCTTATTTTGATTCTCTCAATCAGATTTTTTCCTGAATGCTCCGATTTAATTTCTCTTTAATCTCAGAACATACCTAAAATAATAAAATAAAATAAACTAAGATAAAAATTAACATAATAAAAATATAATTTACTAAATTAAAAATTAACTAAAATAACTAGAATATTTAAGAACAAAAACAAGAAAAAGATAGAGAAATTAATATTAAAATATATAGAAAATATGCACTTATCAAATTCCCCCACACTTACCCTTTGCTCGTCCTCGAGTAAACCTAGAACAAAAATAAAAAGAAAACCTAAACTAGTCCACTTTCGTAGGAAATCACGATTGCATTTAGCGTATGCAACAAGCCTTTAAACCCCTAGGCGGCCCTAGTGGACGAGTTATAGTCTCGTGAGGGCTTCAGCGATGATACCCACAAACATCATTGCAAAAATTTTTTTTTAAAAAAAAAAACAAAAGAATTTAAAATAAAACTAGCCTCAAAGATTGCATAAGTCATATAGCTCAAAGAAAATTTCAAATATTATCGAAGTTCTAACTTTAAATCAATAGTCAATCTCATCTCTCTTTTGATTCTCATAGTGTGTGTGTGAATCAATTCAATCAAAATCATTTCCCAAAATCTTCAATGTCAACAGCCTTTGCCTTGAATAAAGAAAAGAGTAGGTCAAACTAATCTTATCATCTTGATCTCCAAATTTTTTTTTCTCACAGGCATTTGTGTGCTTTTTTTTTTCTTTTTTTTTTTTTATTAGTCAGGAGCTTTCACTCTACCCCTTAAGGTAGCCTTCTTCTCATGGTAGATTATCCTCTACATACTGGTGGTACATAGGCCCAAATTACTCAAGGATAGCTTCACTCTTAAGGGTTATAGGTAGCTATTTCTGACTATGGTGCCTGTGTAAACTACACTGTATTGTAGAGATAAGAATCAAGACAAACAGTCATTTACTCAATCTAAAATTCTCAACTCAGGCTGCATTAATCTCAAATTCTAAGTCAAAACTATGAAAGAATTGATATTAGTGCTCATGCTTTAAAGAATCTTAATTAAGAGGAAATCAACACAAGAATCAAGTATAAACTAAGGTAATATTCAACCCTTTCTAAGAACCATATTCATTGTCAATCAAATTCTTATCATTGGCTAATATTCAGAACAATGATTTTTTTTTCTTTTTGTTTTTTTTGTTTTTTTTTGTTTTTTTTTTGTTTTTTATTTTTATTTTTAAAATAAAAAGACAAAGCAAAGCAAACTAAGTTCTAAATCCACCCCCCCCACACTTAATTCTTACATTGTCCTCAATGTAAGCCTAAGCTAACAAAAGAAGAAAACATGGGGAAGTGAGATGAGACACACAAACAGAAACAAACAAAATTCAACACAGAGTGAATAAAGGAAATGAGAATGAAAGGGAGAAAGATCAAATCTGTTATGGCGTGCTCTCAAAATCTTTTCTCCAACCATTGGGTTGCCCCCAAGAAGCGCTTGGTTTATTGTCCTCACCGACATGGTTCTCAAGTTTCACTCATCAACGACGCAGTTCATAGAGTGGAGCCTCATCTACATTGAGTGTCCTGAAAGTTTTCATAGTAAGGCTTCAACCTATGACCATTTACCTTGAACTCTTTGCCTGTCTTTAAGCTCCCGATCTCAATCGCACCATGAGAAAAAACGTTAACAATAACAAAAGGCCCAACCCATCGAGAACGTAATTTACCCGAAACAACTTAAGGCGAGAATGGAATAGCAAAACTTTCTGTCCAACTTTGAAATTCTTTCTCAAGATTCGCTTATCATGAAAAGCCTTAGTCTTTTCTTTATAGATTCGTGAATTCTCATAGGCATCATTTCGAATTTCTTCTAATTCTTGCAATGGAGCTTTCGTGTTGTCCTGGCATCCAGTTCCATGTTACATTGTTTCACAGCCCACCATGCTTTATGTTCAAGTTCCACTGAAGATGACAAGGTTTACCATATACCAACCTTGTAGGGTGACATACCAATAGGCGTTTTGTATGCAGTCCTATATGCCCAAAGTGCATCATCAAGCCGTAGGCTCCAGTCCTTTCTATTCGGATTAACTGTCTTTTCAAGGATTGATTTCACTTCCCTATTAGACACCTCGGCCTTGCCCACTAGTTTGTGGATGGTAGGTGGACACTTTGTGAGTGATGTTGTACTTTCGAAAGAGTGCTTCTACCGAATTACAAAAGTGAGTGCCTCGCTGATAATTGCCTTCGGTGTTCCAAACCTTGCAAAGATGTTACACTTTATAAAATCTATCACAACTTTAGAATCGTCAGTTCGGGTGGCTTTTGCTTCCACCCATTTTGAAACATAATCAACCGCAAGAACAATATAGAGATTACCAAACGAAGACGGAAATGGTCCCATGAAATCGATGCCCCAAACATCAAAAATCTCAACTATAAGAATGGGAGATTGTGGCATTTGATTTCGAGGTCCCAAATTACCTGTTCGCTGACAACGATCACAAGATTTGCAAAACAAATATGCATCCTTAAATAGTGATGGCCAATAAAAACCACTTGCAAGTACCTTAAGGGCTGTTCGCCTTGGTCCAAAATGTCCTCCACAAGCCAGAGTATGACAAAATGTGAGAATATAAGAAAATTCAGATTCGGGTACGCACCTTCTAATAATTTGATCAGAACAATACTTCCACAAATATGGCTCATCCCACACATAGTACTTTGCATCACTCTTGATCTTGGCCTTTTGTGCACGGGTTAGCTCTTCCGGTACTATCCTGGTAACCAAGTAATTGACAATATCTGCATACCAAGGAATAATAATTTACCACCGTAATAACCTTGTTGTTCATCTGGAAAGTTCTCATGCAATGGGAGTGCATCTTCGTTATAGGTAAGCCTACTCAAATGATCTGCCACCAAATTCTCAGAACCTCTCTTATCTAGAATCTCTAAGTCAAATTCTTGCAATAGAAGTATCCATCGAATAAGGCGCGGTTTGGCATCTTTTTTGGTGAGCAAGTACCTTATAGCTGCATGGTCAGAGTAAACAATTACCTTAGATCCAATCAAATAAGAACGAAATTTCTCTAAGGCAAAGATAACTGCTAAAAGTTCTTTCTCTGTGGTGGAGTAGTTGAGTTGTGCATCATTCAATGTACGGGAGGCATAGTAGATGACATGAGGAAGCTTGCCCACACGCTGGCCTAACACGGCTCCAACAGCATAGTCACTGGCATCGCACATGATCTCAAATGGTAAATCCCAGTTCGGTGGTTGAATCGGGTGGGCTGATGTCAAAACCTCTTTTAACTTCTCAAATGCTCTTTGGCACTCATCATTGAAGTCAAAAGTTGCATCCTTTTGAAGTAAGTTGCAGAGGGGTAATGCAATCTTAGAGAAGTCCTTGATAAACCTATGATAGAAACCTGCATGACCAAGAAAAGAACGAACCTCTCTCACGCTAGTGGGAGGTGGTAAGGAACGAATAAGATCTATCTTAGATTTATCAACTTCAATTCCCTTTTCAGAAATAATATGGCCTAATACAATACCTTGATTAACCATAAAATGACATTTTTCCCAATTAAGCACAAGGTTAGTGTCAATGCATCGTTTAAGCACAAGTGTAAGGTTATCTAAACATCTATCAAAAGAATCACCATAAACCGTAAAATCATCCATAAATACCTCAATGATATTCTCCACATAATCAAAAAAAATACTCATCATGCACCTTTGGAAAGTGGAGCGTTACAAAGACCAAATGGCATGCGTCGGTAAGCAAATGTGCCAAAGGGGCATGTGAAGGTTGTTTTCTCTTGGTCTTCCGGAGCGATAACAATCTGATTATAACCTGAGTAACCATCAAGAAAACAATAATGAGAATGACCACTTAACCTTTCAAGCATTTGATCAATGAATGGCAGAGGAAAATGATCCTGCGAGTGGGCATTGGGCCATTTACGATAGTCAATGCAAACTCTCCACCTAGTTTGAACTCTTGTTGGTACAAGCTTGTTTTCTTCATTCTTGACCACTGTGATGCCTGATTTTTTTGTAACTACCTGCACAGGACTCACCCATTTACTATCAGAAATCGGATAGATAATCCCCACATTAAGGAGTTTCAGTATCTCTTTTTTTACGACTTCCATCATTGGTGGATTAAGGCGGCGTTGTGCATCTCTTGTTGGTTTAGACCCTTCCTCTAGTAAAATACGATGCATACACATGGAAGGACTAATTCCCTTAATATCGGCAATGGTCCAGTCAATCGCTGTCTTGTGATCCCGAAGCACCCTGATTAGCTTTTCTTGTTGAACTGAAGTGAGGGTTTTAGCAATTATGATGAAGTGTCTCATTCTCACCCAAGTAAATATATTGCAGGTGCTCTGGGAGTGGCTTAAGCTCTAAGGTAGGTGCCTGCACAACTGATGGTAAAAGTTTCTCGTTTAATAAAGGTAATTCAAGATAAGAAATATTATACCCATTGGTGCGTAATGGGACTGCTCCATCTAAGATTGCCATAGCTTCTTCTACCCCATCATCCAACTTTATCAAATTTGCCTGTTCCTTAGAATTATCTTTCGTAAGATTTTTGCTTATGGCAATTTCAAAGCTGTCATTACCGGATAATTCAAAGAAATCCTGCACCAAAGTATTAATATCATCTATGGCAAAAACAGAATGTACATCACTAGGATACCTCATTGCCTCAAAGATATTGAAGCGGATCACTTCACCATCGAATTCCATTGTGAGGGTTCCATCGTGAACATCAATCTTAGTTCGGGCTGTCTTAAGGAATGGTCGCCCCAACAGAATAGGAGTGGGATTTGGCGACAACTCATCCTCCATTTCAAGGATATAAAAATCAGCTGGAAAGACCAATTCATTGACCTGCACAAGAACATCTTCCACAACCCCTTTGGGGTAAGTATTAGATCTATCAGCCAATTGAATAATTATACCAGTTTCTTCCATTGGACCTAAATTCAAAGAGTTATAAATCGAATATGGCATAACATTAATTGAGGCCCCTAAATCTAGCATACATCTTTCGAATCTGGTATTGCCAATAGTGCAGGGGATAGTAAAAGTACCTGGATCCTTGCACTTAGGAGGAAGTTTTCTTTGAAGTACAGCAGAAACATTCTCTCCTACACTTACCTTTTCGTTACCGCTCAACTTTCGCTTGTTACTACATAATTCCTTCAAAAACTTTGCATAACGCGGCACTTGTTTAATTGCATCAAGTAGAGGAATATTTACCTCTACTTTACGAAAGGTCTCAAGGATCTCCTTTTCTTGCTCCTCTTTCTTGGATTGTTTAAACCTACTAGGAAATGGTGGAGGAATAGAAAGAGTCTTAATTCGCGGTGAAGGGACACTTACCTGGCCAGATGGGTCGACTGGCAATGCTGAGTGAGAGTCATCTTTCCTTGTTGAAGGAGGAGCCTCAGGGGAGGGATTGGTCAAAGAGTGCGATGATGTTGTGGACACTTTTGATGGCTTCGCTAATAATGGTTCCAATTGCTTTCCGCTCCTAAGAGACAAAGCACTAGCATTCTCCTTTGGATTAATTTCTGGTTGAGAAGGTAACTTTCCTGAAGTTCTAGCCTCTATCCTACTCATAGATGTGGCCAGTTGGCCAATTTGATTTTCTAAATGTTGGAGCTGTGTCTGGGTAGTCTGTTGGAACTGCATAGAGTTAGTAGCGAGAGCTTTTACAAGATCTTCCAAAGACGTACCTTGATTTTGAGGAGGTGGAGGTGGCCGAACTTGGTAAGGTTGTTGCACTCGTTGTTGGGGGTAGCCCGGTGGTCGAGACGGTGCCATATTAGGAATACCTTGTTGTTGGTTTCCATACCTAAAATTAGGGTGATCCTTCCACCCTTCATTGTAAAAATTAGAGTAGGGATCATACCTTTGTCTTGGTTGGCCTAGGAAACCCTCAACTGCATTAGCTTGCTCATGCGAACCCTCTTGTAGAGTAGGGCACACGGCCGCATGCCCGACCATAGAACATACGCCACACGGTCTCACTTGTTGCCCTAGAGCTAATTGTTGCACCAAAGAAGTAAGATTTGAAACTTGTTGTTCTAGAGAAGTAGTACTTACCTCATTGACTCGCTTAGGTGGTGGCAGTGGATCGTTCCTGGTGTTGAACTGTTGGGAATTAGCAGCCATGTTAGCAATGAGATTTCGGGCTGCTTCTGGTGTCTTATCCACGAGTGCTCCTCCACTAGCGGCATCAATCATACTCCTATCCATAGGCAGTAGACCCTCATAAAAGTATTGAATAAGGAGCTGATCACTTATTTGATGGTGGGGGCAACTAGCACATAACTTTTTGAATCGTTCCCAATAGTCGTAAAGGGACTCCCCATTATACTGTCGGATTCCACAAATTTCTTTTCGAATGCTGCCAGCTTTTGATGCTGGGAAGTATTTCTCCAAAAATAGCTGACGCATCTCATTCCATGTAGTGACAAGATCGGAGGAAGATAGTACAACCATTCCTTGGTCAATCCGCCAAAGAGAATGGGAAGGCCATTAGTTTAACTTGTTCTTCAGAAACCCCGGCTGGTTTCATTGTGGAGCATACCACATGGAACTCTTTCAAGTGCTTATTTGGGTCCTCTCCTGCAAGACCATGAAAAGTAGGAAGAAGATTAATCATCCCAGATTTGAGTTCAAAGTTTACCTGAGGGTTTGGATTCTCAATGCATAAAGGTTGCTGGTCCAAGTTTGGAGCTGCCAACTCTTTAAGTGTTCGGTTGTTGTTCTGAGCCATTGGTTCGAGTTCTGGGCTGCTTGGCTCTGTCTTCGTGAGTGGAATGTGGATGGAAAAATCGAGTTCTAAATGTGATGAGGTTGCTCTAAATTGTTCGAGTTTCAATCGAATGTCCTCTATGCTCATGAAAATCTAAATATAGAACAAAAAATAGGTAATTAAAATAAAATAAATAAATAAAATGAGAAAATAAAATAAAACGAGTGATAATAAACAAACTAGACGCTAGTCCCCTAAGAACATGCGCCAAAAATTTGGTAGTGTCGTTGGAGTGCACCAAATTTAAAACCTTACTACTAGTATAAATAATTAGTAAAGAGCGAGTAAGGATCGATCCCACAGAGACTATGCTAGTTATATTTATTATCAACTCTAAAGCAAGATTTAAAATAAAATAATAATAAGAATAATAATATAAATTAATCTAACTAAAGAAAATGCCAATTATAAATAAAAAGGGGGGTTTTTGAATTTTTAACTAAATAGCAAGAAATAAAGAAATTAAAACTACGAAAACAATAATTTAATAATAAAAACTCGAATTAAAGGATAAAGAAATAATAATGAGAAAAACTTTGGTCAAAGGATCATTCGCCACCACCAAACATGCACATAATATATTAATTCTATCATCAATTTATATTGAAACTAACAACAATAAGCTCTGTTAGTCTCAATCTTTCCTTAGTGTGTCGTTAGGCAAAATAAGCTCTTCACCTAATCTCTAACCATTAAATAATTTAAAACAAGCTCTTTAAATTTAAGATAATGGAAGCATTAAACAAAGAAAGATATTAGGTTGATCTAGGCAATAAACACACAAGCTCGGATTATTTAACCTAGGTTATGTTCTCCAATTGAAATCACTGATTCCAACCTGCTACTAATAATTAAAATATCAAGACGATTACGGATCAAGAATTTTAATCTAGCAATAGAATTATTCAAGTCCTATCTAATTGGCCACTCAAATAAGACAAGAACAAAATCATAAACATTAATTATGGAAGAACATAAACAATTCCAATTAAATAAATTGAATGATAGAAATTAAAAATTAATCATATGACATGTTTGGGGTTTTGAATTCACCCTCAACCAAATAGAAAATCTAGCCTAACATAATTAAATTGGGAATAAGAGAATTGATAAAACCAATCATGGAGATTAATTAAGTGGCTGCAACTTTTTCTTCAATTCCTTCCGGCTGCTGATTTTTCGGTTTCTTCTTTCTTCTTGAATTTCCTCTCTTTTGTTGCTTCCGTTTTCTTCTCCTTTTTTTCCTCTGGCAGCTCTCTCTTTCAAAAGCCAAAATTTTTCTTTTATATTGTTGCTGACCGACCTATTTCATCCAAAAGCTAAAAGGCTTGGCTTTCCTAAGCTTTGTTTTTGTCTTGCACGTGCTCTCCACTTAAAATCATATTAGGATTTTCTTTCCTTTTTAATGCCATGCACATGCTAACAATCGGCCCACTTATGCAAAGCCCAATCAAGCTTCATTTAATCTTCACTTGCTGGCCACTTTTAAAGCTAACATCACTTTCTCTTCTTTGTCCGCATGTGCATGATGAACGAATTTGTTGAGTTCGGTTTCCTTGGCTTGAATTCACATGCATATATGCTTAATTGCTCCCAAAATCAAGTAATTAATGCTTCCAAATTAAGCTCCTTTATGCCCTTTTTATCCACAATCTCCAATTCTTTTATTATTTTGATTCTCTCAATAAGATTTTTTTCCTGAATGCTCCGATTTAATTTCTTTTTAATCCTGGAATATACCTAAAATAACAAAATAAAATGAAATAAAATAAACTAAGATAAAAATTAACACAATAAAAATATAATTTACTAAATTAAAAATTAACTAAAATAACTAGAATATTTAAGAACAAAAACAAGAAAAAGATAGAGAAATTAATATTAAAATATATAGAAAATATGCACTTATCAGTAAGCAAAGAAAGCACCTTCAAATTCACTGGGTAAATAAGTTGAAATAAATTAACAATGCAAATACGGCGAGCTCTTGGGAAGGACTCGTGTCACAACACTCCTTTTATTTACTAAGTTGATTATTACCATTTTTTCACGGCTAATTCCATTACTTTTGTATGCGTTCGAGTATTTTGCTCACCGCAGGTCCTCGCACAGAGAATTGGAAAAGCAGCACGGACAAATAAATTATACGGCGGCCGGCTCCTTCACTTTTGCGTGCGTTAGCGGGTTTGGATCGCGGGCGCGGGGTCTTTGGGGCACCTCGGACCCGCCGGGGAGCGGGAAAGGGCCCCGGAGGGATGAATTGTGCGGCGGCGGAGTAGGGGCAGGCGAGGGGGGCACGCATTAAGTAGATTTGCAGTGCACATGGTGATGGGTGCGACCATACCAGCACTAATGCACCGGATCCCATCGTAACTCCATGATTAAGCGTGCTTGGGCGAGAGCAGTGCTAAGATGGGTGACCTCTTGGGAAGTCCTCGTGTTGCACCCCTCTTTTTGTGTTTTCAGTAGGTTAATCCGCTTTTTGCGCTCTGTTCCTTCACTTTACGTGCGTTAGCGGGTTTGATCGCCGGCAGGGGTCTCCTGGGGGCACTCGGACCGCCGGGAGGGAAAGGGCCCCGGAGGGATGAATTGTGCGGCGGCGGAGTCGGGGCAGGCGAGGGGGTGGCTTTAATTAGATTTTAAAGGTACGGTCAGACAACATTTAAAATACTTATTTACCCTTAACTCTACCTAGAATTTCAACTCAGATGAGTAAGCAAAGAAAGCATCTTCAAATTCACTGGGTAAATAAGTTGAAATAAATTAACAATGCAAATACGGCGAGCTCTTGGGAAGGACTCGTGTCACAACACTCCTTTTATTTACTAAGTTGATTATTACCATTTTTTCACGGCTAATTCCATTACTTTTGTATGCGTTCGAGTATTTTGCTCACCGCAGGTCCTCGCCTGAGAGAATCGAAAAGCAAAGACGGACAACTAAATTATACGGCGGCCGGCTCCTTCACTTTTACGTGCGTTGGCGGGTTTGGATCGCCGGCGCGGGGTCTCCGGGCCACCTCGGACCCGCCGGGGAGTGGGAAAGGGCCCCGGAGGGATGAATTGTACGGCGGCGAGAAAGGGCAAAGCGGGGGGCACGATTAAGTAGATTTGCAGTGCACATGGTGACGGGTGCGACCATACCAAAGACTAATGCACCGGATCCCATCGAACTCCGCATTAAGCGTCCTTGGCGAGAGAAAGACTAAGATGGGTGACCTCTTGGGAAGTCCTCGTGTTGCACCCTCTTTTTGTGTTTTCACGGTTAATCCGCTTTTGCGGCGGTTCCTTCACTTTTACGTGCGTTAGCGGGTTTGGATCGCCGACGGGGTCTCCTGGGCACACCCTGACCCGTCGGGGAGCGGGAAAGGGCCCCGGAGGGATGAATTGTGCGGCGGCGGAGTCGGGGCAGGCGAGGGGTGGCTTTAATTAGATTTTAAAGGTACGGTCAGACAACATTTAAAATACTTATTTACCCTTAACTCTACCTAGAATTTCAACTCAGATGAGTAAGCAAAGAAAGCACCTTCAAATTCACTGGGTAAATAAGTTGAAATAAATTAACAATGCAAATACGGCGAGCTCTTGGGAAGGACTCGTGTCACAACACTCCTTTTATTTACTAAGTTGATTATTACCATTTTTTCACGGCTAATTCCATTACTTTTGTATGCGTTCGAGTATTTTGCTCACCGCAGGTCGTCGCACAGAGAATTGGAAAAGCAGCACGGACAAATAAATTATACGGCGGCCGGCTCCTTCACTTTTGCGTGCGTTAGCGGGTTTGGATGGATCGCCGCGCGGGTCTGGGCACGCCGACCACGGGAGGGGGAAAGGGCCCGGAGGATGAATTGTGCGGCGGCGGAGTAGGGGGCAAAGAGGGGGCACGATTAAGTAGATTTGCAGTGCACATGGTGACGGGTGCGACCAAACCAAAGACTAATTCACCGGATCCCATCGAACTCGCAGATTAAGCGTGCTTGGGCGAGAGCAAGATTTAAGATGGGTGACCTCTGGGAAGTCCTCGTGTTGCACCCTCTTTTTGTGTTTTCACCGGTTAATCCGCTTTGCGGCATGGGCTCCTTCACTTTACGCGTAAGCGGGTTTGATCGCCGCGGGGTCTCGGGCACCTCGGACCCGGGAGCGGAAAGCGCCCGGAGGGATGAATTGTGCGGCGGCGGAGTCGGGGCAGGCGAGGGGTGGCTTTAATTAGATTTTAAAGGTACGGTCAGACAACATTTAAAATACTTATTTACCCTTAACTCTACCTAGAATTTCAACTCAGATGAGTAAGCAAAGAAAGCACCTTCAAATTCACTGGGTAAATAAGTTGAAATAAATTAACAATGCAAATACGGCGAGCTCTTGGGAAGGACTCGTGTCACAACACTCCTTTTATTTACTAAGTTGATTATTACCATTTTTTCACGGCTAATTCCATTACTTTTGTATGCGTTCGAGTATTTTGCTCACCGCAGGTCCTCGCACAGAGAATTGGAAAAGCAGCACGGACAAATAAATTATACGGCGGCCGGCTCCTTCACTTTTGCGTGCGTTAGCGGGTTTGGATCGCGGGCGCGGGGTCTTTGGGCACGCGTCGGACCCGGGCCGGGAGCGAAAGGGCCTCGGAGAGGGATGAATGTGCGGCGGCGGAAAGGGGGGAGGGGGCACGCATTAAGTAGATTTGCAGTGCACATGGTGATTGGTGCGACCATACCAGAACTAATGCACCGGATCCCATCAGAACTCCGCAGTTAAGCGTACTTGGGCGAGAGCAGTACTAAGATGGGTGACCTCTTGGGAAGTCCTCGTGTTGCACCCCTCTTTTTGTGTTTTCAGCCGGTTAATCCGCTTTTGCGGCCGGCTCCTTCACTTTTACGTGCGTTAGCGGGTTTGGATCGCCGGCGCGGGGTCTCCGGGGCCCCTCGGACCCGCCGGGGAGCGGGAAAGGGCCCCGGAGGGATGAATTGTCAGCGGTGAGTCGGGCAAAGCGGGGGTGGCTTTAATTGGATTTTAAAGGTACGGTCAGACAACATTTAAAATACTTATTTACCCTTAACTCTACCTAGAATTTCAACTCAGATGAGTAAGCAAAGAAAGCACCTTCAAATTCACTGGGTAAATAAGTTGAAATAAATTAACAATGCAAATACGGCGAGCTCTTGGGAAGGACTCGTGTCACAACACTCCTTTTATTTACTAAGTTGATTATTACCATTTTTTCACGGCTAATTCCATTACTTTTGTGTGCGTTCGAGTATTTTGCTCACCGCAGGTCCTCGCACAGAGAATTGGAAAAGCAGCACGGACAAATAAATTATACGGCGGCCGGCTCCTTCACTTTTGCGTGCGTTAGCGGGTTTGGATCGCCGGCGCGGGGTCTTTGGGGCACCTCGGACCCGCCGGGGAGCGGGAAAGGGCCCCGGAGGGATGAATTGTGGCATGAGTCGGGGCAGGCGAGGGGGTGGCTTTAATTGGATTTTAAAGGTACGGTCAGACAACATTTAAAATACTTATTTACCCTTAACTCTACCTAGAATTTCAACTCAGATGAGTAAGCAAAGAAAGCACCTTCAAATTCACTGGGTAAATAAGTTGAAATAAATTAACAATGCAAATACGGCGAGCTCTTGGGAAGGACTCGTGTCACAACACTCCGTTTATTTACTAAGTTGATTATTACCATTTTTTCACGGCTAATTCCATTACTTTTGTGTGCGTTCGAGTATTTTGCTCACCGCAGTCCTCGCCAGAAGTGGAAAAGCAAAGACGGACAAATAAATTATACGGCGGCTCCTTCACTTTTGCGTGCGTTAGCGGGTTTGGCTCGCCGGCCGCATGGGGTCTTTGGGCACCTCGGACCACGGGAGCGGGAAAGGGCCCCGGAGGGATGAATTGTGCGGCGGCGGAGTCGGGGCAGGCGAGGGGGTGGCTTTAATTAGATTTTAAAGGTACGGTCAGACAACATTTAAAATACTTATTTACCCTTAACTCTACCTAGAATTTCAACTCAGATGAGTAAGCAAAGAAAGCACCTTCAAATTCTTGGGTAAATAAGTTGAAATAAATTAACAATGCAAATACGGCGAGCTCTTGGGAAGGACTCGTGTCACAACACTCCTTTTATTTACTAAGTTGATTATTACCATTTTTTCACGGCTAATTCCATTACTTTTGTATGCGTTCGAGTATTTTGCTCACCGCAGGTCCTCGCACAGAGAATTGGAAAAGCAGCACGGACAAATAAATTATACTACGGCGGCCGGCTCCTTCACTTTTGCGTGCGTTAGCGGGTTTGGATCGCGGGCGCGGGGTCTTTGGGGCACCTCGGACCCGCCGGGGAGCGGGAAAGGGCCCTGAGGGATGAATGTGTGGCTGGGAGTAGGGCAAAGGGCAAAGGGGGCACGCATTAAGTAGATTTGCAGTGCACATGGTGATGGGTGCGACCATACCAAAGACTAATGCACCGGATCCCATCAACTCCGCATTAAGCTTGCTTGGGCGAGAGCAAGATTTAAGATGGGTGACCTCTGGGAAGTCCTCGTGTTGCACCCTCATTTTGTGTTTTCAGCCGGTTAATCCGCTTTTGGGCCGGCCCTTCACTTTTACGTGCGTTAGCGGGGGTTTGATCGCCGGCGCGGGTCTCCGGGCACACTGACCACGGGAGCTGGAAAGGGCCCTGAGGGATGAATTGTGCGGCGGAGCGGAGGCGGGCGAGGGGGTGGCTTTAATTAGATTTTAAAGGTACGGTCAGACAACATTTAAAATACTTATTTACCCTTAACTCTACCTAGAATTTCAACTCAGATGAGTAAGCAAAGAAAGCACCTTCAAATTCACGGGTAAATAAGTTGAAATAAATTAACAATGCAAAAATACGGCGAGCTCTTGGGAAGGACTCGTGTCACAACACTCCTTTTATTTACTAAGTTGATTATTACCATTTTTTCACGGCTAATTCCATTACTTTTGTATGCGTTCGAGTATTTTGCTCACCGCAGGTCCTCGCACAGAGAATCGAAAAGCAAAGACGGACAAATAAATTATACGGGGTCGGCTCCTTCACTTTTGCGTGCGTTAGCGGGTTTGGATCGCGGCGGGGTCTTTGGGCACGCTGACCACGGGGAGCTGGGAAAGGGCCCCTGAGGAGGGATGAATGTGCGGCGGCGAGTAGGGCAAAGCAGGGGGCACGCATTAAGTAGATTTGCAGTGCACATGGTGACGGGTGCGACCATACCAAAGACTAATGCACCGGATCCCATCGTAACTCCGCAGCTTAAGCTTGCTTGGGCGAGAGCAAGATAGATGGGTGACCTCTTGGGAAGTCCTCGTGTTGCACCCTCTTTTGTGTTTTCACCTGTTAATCCGCGCTATGGGCCGGCTCCTTCACTTTTACGTGCGTTAGCGGGTTTGATCGCCGGCGGGGTCTCCTGGCACTCTGACCACGGGAGCTGGAAAGGGCCCCTGAGGGATGAATTGTGGCGAGTGAGTCGGGCAAAGCAAAGGGGTGGCTTTAATTGGATTTTAAAGGTACGGTCAGACAACATTTAAAATACTTATTTACCCTTAACTCTACCTAGAATTTCAACTCAGATGAGTAAGCAAAGAAAGCACCTTCAAATTCGCTGGGTAAATAAGTTGAAATAAATTAACAATGCAAATACTACGAGCTTTGGGAAGGACTCGTGTCACAACACTCCTTTTATTTACTAAGTTGATTATTACCATTTTTTCACGGCTAATTCCATTACTTTTGTCTGCGTTCGAGTATTTTGCTCACCGCAGGTCCTCACACAGAGAATTGGAAAAGCAGCACGGACAAATAAATTATACGGCGGCCGGCTCCTTCACTTTTACGTGCGTTAGCGGGTTTGGATCGCCGGCGCGGGGTCTTTGGGCACGCGGACCCGCCGGGAGCGGAAAGGGCCCCTGAGGGATGAATTGTCTTGGCGGCGAGCAGGGCAAAGCGAGGGGGCACGATTAAGTAGATTTGCAGTGCACATGGTGATGGGTGCGACCATACCAGCACTAATGCACCGGATCCCATCAGAACTCCGCAGCTAAGCGTGCTTGGGCGAGAGCAGTACTAAGATGGGTGACCTCTTGGGAAGTCCTCGTGTTGCACCCCTCTTTTTGTGTTTTCAGCCGGTTAATCCGCTATGGGGCCTCCTTCACTTTTACGTGCATTAGCGGGTTTGATCGCCGCACGGGTCTCCGGCACCTGACCACGGGAGCGGGAAAGGGCCCAGGAGGGATGAATTGTGCGGCGGCGGAGTCGAGGCAGGCGAGGGGGTGGCTTTAATTGGGTTTTAAAGGTACGGTCAGACAATATTTAAAATACTTATTTACCCTTAACTCTACCTAGAATTTCAACTCAGATGAGTAAGCAAAGAAAGCACCTTCAAATTCGCTGGTAAATAAGTGAAATAAATTAACAATGCAAATACTACGAGCTTGGGAAGGACTCGTGTCACAACACTCCTTTTATTTACTAAGTTGATTATTACTATTTTTTCACGGCTAATTCCATTACTTTTGTATGCGTTCGACTATTTTGCTCACCGCAGTCCCGCACGCAGAATGGAAAAGCAAAGACGGACAAATAAATTATACTACGGCCTGGGCCTTCCTTCACTTTTGCGTGCGTCGGCAATGGTTTGATCGCCGGCGCATGGGGTCTGGGCACGTCCGACACGGGGAGCTGGAAAGGGCCCTGAGGGATGAATTGGCATGGCGGCGAGAGTGGGCAAAGCAGGGGGCACGATTAAGTAGATTTGCGTAAAGTGCACATGGTGACGGGTGCGACCATACCAAAGACTAATGCACCGGATCCCATCGTAACTCCGCAGCTTAAGCGTGTACTTGGGCGAGAGCAAGATTTGCTAAGATGGGTGACCCTGGGAAGTCCTCGTGTTGCACCCTCTTTTGTGTTTTCACTGGTTAATCCGCTTTTGCGGCTTCGGCCATTCACTTTTACGTGCGCAATGGTTTGATCGCCGGCGCTGGGTCTCCAGGGGCACTTTGACCACGGGGAGCTGGAAAGGGCCCCTGAGGGATGAATTGTGCTGGCGGCATGAGTCGGGCAAAGAGGGGTTGCTTTAATTGGATTTTAAAGGTACGGCCATAAAACATTGAAAATACTTATTTACCCCTAACTCTACCTAGAATTTCAACTCAGATGAGTAAGCAAAGAAAGACCTTCAAATTCACTGGGTAAATAAGTTGAAATAAATTAACAATGCAAATACGGCGAGCTCTTGGGAAGGACTCGTGTCACAACACTCCTTTTATTTACTAAGTTGATTATTACCATTTTTTCACGGCTAATTCCATTACTTTTGTCTGCGTCGAGTATTTTGCTCACCGCAGTCCTCATTTGAGAATTGGAAAAGCAAAGACGGACAAATAAATTATACTACGGCGGCGCTCCTTCACTTTTACGTGCGTTAGCGGGTTTGATCGCCGGCGGGTCTTTGGGCACGCTTGACCGGGGGGAGCGGAAAGGGCCCGGAGGGATGAATGTGCATCGGCGCGAGTAAAGGGCAGGCGAGGGGGGCACGCATTAAGTAGATTTGCAGTGCACATGGTGATGGGTGCGACCATACCAGCACTAATGGACCGGATACCATCACAACTCCGCAGTTAAGCGTGCTTGGGCGAGAGCAGTACTAAGATGGGTGACCTCTTGGGAAGTCCTCGTCTTGCACCCCTCTTTTTGTGTTTTCAGCCGGTTAATCCGCTTTTGCGGCCGGCTCCTTCACTTTTACGTGCGTTAGCGGGTTTGGATCGCCGGCGCGAGGTCTCCGGGGCACCTCGGACCCGCCGGGGAGCGGGAAAGGGCCCCGGAGGGATGAATTGTTCGGCGGAGTCGGGCAAAGGAGGTGGCTTTAATGGATTTTAAAGGCACGGTCAGACAACATTTAAAATACTTATTTACCCTTAACTCTACCTATAATTTCAACTCGATGAGATGAAGAAAAAGAAAAGACCTTCAAATTCATTTGGGTAAATAAGTTGAAATAAATTAACAATGCAAATACGGCGAGCTCTTGGGAAGGACTCGTGTCACAACACTCCTTTTATTTACTAAGTTGATTATTACCATTTTTTCACGGCTAATTCCATTACTTTTGTATGCGTCGAGTATTTTGCTCACCGCAGTCCTCGCAAGAATCGAAAAGCAAAGACGGACAAATAAATTATACTACGCTCATTCACTTTTGCGTGCGTTAAGGGTTTGGATCGCCGTGCAGGGTCTGGGCACGTCGGACCAGGAGGAGCGGAAAGGCCCCTGAGGGATGAATGGTGTGCGGCGCGGGCAAAGGGCGAGGGGCACGATTAAGTAGATTTGCAGTGCACATGGTGACGGGTGCGACCATACCAAAGAATAATGCACCGGATCCCACGTGAACTCCGATTAAGCGTGCTTGGCGAGAAGCGATGTACTAAGATGGGTGACCTCTTGGCAAGTCCTCGTGTTGCACCCCTCTTTTTGTGTTTTCAGCCGGTTAATCCGCTTTTGCGGCCGGCTCATTCACTTTTGCGTGCGTTAGTGGGTTTGGATCGCCGGCGCGGGGTCTTTGGGGCACGTCGGACCCGCCGGGGAGCGGGAAAGGGCCCCGGAGGGATGAATTGTGCGGCGGCGGAGTAGGGGCAGGCGAGGGGGGCATGCATCAAGTAGATTTGCAGTGCACATTGTGATGGGTGCGGCCATACCAAAGCCTCTATCTGACCGAATCCCATCGTAACTCGCGGCTAAGCGTGCTTGGGCCAGGCAAAGATACTAAGATGGGTGACCTCTTGGGAAGTCCTCGTGTTGCACCCCTCTTTTTGTGTTTCATTAGGTTAATCCACTTTGCATGGCGGCTCCTTCACTTTTACGTGCGTTAGCGGGTTTGATCGCCGGGTCGAGGTCTCAGGGCACCTCGGACCAGCGAGGGAAAGCACCGGAGGGATGAATTGTGCGGCGGCGGAGTCGGGGCGGGCGAGGGGGTGGCTTTAATTGGATTTTAAAGGTACGGTCAGACAACATTTAAAATACTTATGAAGAGCGTGCGCGTGGGATTTGTAATGCACATTCGGATCCCATCGAGAGGCGGGAAAGAGGCCGGAGCTAAGATGGGGATGAATTCCTCGTGTTGCGCCCCTCTTTTTGTGAGTAGGTTAAGGCGGGGGCACGCTCACTACGTGCGTGGTTTTGCAGTGTGCGTGGTGATGGAGGTGCGACCATGCCGGCACTAATGCTCATCGGATCCCGTGTGAACTCGGTTAAGCGTCACAGGGACAAATACTAGATGGGTGACCTCTTGGGAAGTCCTCGTGTTTGCCTCTTTTTGTGTTTCATCGCGAGGTCGCTTTTGCGGCCCGGACTCAGCCAAATGCGTTAAAAGCGAGGAGGCGAGGCACGCCGTGAAGGGTCTCGAGGGAGCACCTCGAACTATTTTGCTCACATGAGTCCAGGCCTGAAGTACTAAGATGGGTGACAAAAAAGCTCGTGGACAAATAAATTATCGGCGGCTCCTTCACTTTACGTGCGTTAAGCGGGTTTGAATCGCCGTGGCAGGAGTCTAAGAGCACGTCGGACCAGCGAGGGGAGAAAGAGCCCGAGGAGGATGGTGTGCGGCGGCGGGTAAAGGGCGGCGAGGGCACGCATCAAGTAGATTTGCAGTGCACATGGTGATGGGTGTGACCATGTGACCCACTAATGCCACGGATCCCCCGAACTCCATAGTTATGCGTGGCAGGCGAGAAGTACTAAGATGGGTGACCTCTTTAGGAAATCTCGTGTTGCACCCCTCTTTTTGTGTTTTCAGCAGGATTAATCCGCTTTTGACCGGCTCCTTCCTTTTCAGTCGTTAGCGGGTTTGGAATCAGCCGTGTGGGAGTCTCACCTCGGACCAGCAAGACATGAAAGAACCGGAGAGATGATTATCTGTGCGCGGAGTAGGGGGCGGCGAGGCATGCCATCAAGTAGATTCGAGTGCACATGGTGATGGGTGCGTGCCACCATACGGCCTCTGCCTGAGAATCAGTCAGAACTCCGTGGTATGCGTGCTTGAGGCGGCAGATACTAAGATGGGTGACCTCTTGGGAAGTCACCGTGTTGCACCCCTCTTTTTGTGTTTTATTTAGGTTAATCCGCTGCGGCAGCTCCTTCACTTTACGTCGCGGTAGGTTTTGATTGACGACACAGGTTCATGGGGCACTGACCCATGCCAAAGGGAAACGACAACCGGAAGGAAAATTTTACTGATCGTGAAGTCCGCAGGCGCAACTGACGATGGGGCAAGCGTTAAGTATATTTGCATTGCACATATGCCGACAAGACGGTGCGCAATTTACTCAAAGATGTACCGGATTCCACAAGAACTCAGAAGTTGCGGGTACAAGAGCGCGCGGTGGCATATTGAAAGTCCTCATTTCGCACCCATCGCCTTATCTTTCGCCAGTTAATTTTTTTCGCGACCTACCGAGCAAAAGGACTTCAATGACAAAGCGACCTACCGAGCAAATGACCACAACACTAATGATTTAATCCATCCAAAACCTTCGCCAACACGCCATGCAGAGTAGTACTGGGTGACGGGTGGTTCCTTTGAAGTCCTCGTGGTTGCTACCACTCATTTTATTTTTCAACTTATTAATCCTCTTTACTACTGACCACCCTGTACTCTCTTTGCATGCTTGTAGGTTTCACCGTCGCGATCTCCGGGACTCCTGACTGCCGAGACCTGGGAAAAGGCCTCGGGCGGATGAATTGAAAGGACACAGCCGTAGAAGACGAGGGAGGAGCGCACGTGAGATTTATAAAGGCACAAGCCGATAGGTGTGACCATACCAAAGATTTCACTGGCTGATCCCATTAACTCCGTAAAGTAACGTGTTCGACGAGTTGTACTAGCATGGGTGGACCTCTTGGGAAGTCCCTCGTTGTTTCTTTGGCTTTCACGACTATCCTCTTTTCTCGCCGACTTTTCAGCTTTTCTGCATTGGGATGGCTTGCTGTCAAGTAGGGCAGCTCAACAACTTTATAATTACTGTGAGCAGAAAAGGGCCTCTCAGGATGAATTGTGTTTCACCCCATCTTTTTAACTGCTAATTTCTTTTCGTACGACTCTTCTCACTTTTGCATGCGTTAGCGAGTTTTGATCAGCTGCAACGCCTCCTAAGATATCTTAGACTCACGGTGAGTGAAAAAAAGCGGTCCAACGGATGAATTGTACGCGGGCCGCAGTCGGGGTGCGCAGGGGAACGCTATGAAGTCGAGATTTGCAAAGGCACAAGCGATGAGTGCTGACCATACCTTTAACACTATCAATCGATCCCATCAAAACTCCGAAGATAAGCGTGAGCCATGCAGAGAGTAGATAAGACGGGCATATTGAGAAGTCCCGTATTGCATCGCTATTTTATCTTGTCACTTAAGCATCCTTTTTCGCGGCCGACTCCTTCACTTTCGCAAGTAATGCTTAGATTGGCTGACGCGGGTCTCGTGAGGCACCCCAGTTCGGGCCAGAAGGGAAAAGGCGCCGGCGATGAATTTCGCGCGGCCGCTGACACAAGTGAGGGCACGCGGCAGTAGATTTGCATATGTCGGGCGGTGCACTATCCTAGCACTAATTGCTACTGATCCCATCTGTATTTCAAAAGCGAGTTTTGATTATTTTGTTAAATCCTACGCATAACCCTTTATTATATAGGTTCCAAATGGCTTGGTGTACTATATGTTTTATTTTTTGTTTAATAATATTCTGAAAGTTTTCATAATATTTTGAATAGTATTGGATTTTAAAGAAAATTTCATGTTTAGGTTGCTCTGCAGTTTCTATTAATAAACTAGTTTTCATAACCTTTTTATGGAGTCATGTAATAGTAATAAAACGAAAAACTAAATCGAGTTAAAATGTTATATCTATGCTCGTGACAAATTAGATTATATCAACAAATTTATATAGTAATGGAACCAACGTAATAATTTAAGATAACGCTAACATTTGATTGAAAAGTGAATCTGAGATTAAGAGTGCAAGAGAATCTCGAGATAGCAATACGTAACTGAAACGAAGTACATC